>JBCJKH010038829.1:0-29257 GCA_039877255.1 Loriculus beryllinus
CCTGAAAGTCTTCTGACCCTCTTCTTATTTGTCTCACACTCTTCTTGTTTCTCTGACACACTTCTCCTTCTGCCCCTTTTCTCAGTCCTCTGCCTGTCTTCATGTTTTTCTTACCTTCTTCTCATTTCCCTGGCTAGCCTGGGAACGCAGAAATCTTCCTCCCCTCTTCGATGCAGGGCACTAGGCCACCTTCGTGGAGCAGAAGCACCAGCTTTTGGGCCCCAATAGCCCAAAGGAGTCCTGTCAAGGGGACATGCTCAGTCCTGCAGAAAAGGGCAGAAAACCCCCGGGACCTGTACCAGACCTTGGCCAGCACAAAATTCCTTCATGACCCCAGCAGAGGCTCCTCTTCGTATTCCTCTGCCCCTCTTCCCAATTTTCTGCCCATCTCCGCGTTGTTCTCATTCTCTTCGCAATCCTCTGACGCTCTTCTCATCCCTTTGGCTCTGCTGATTCCTTTGACACGCTTTCCTTCTACGCTCTTCTCTTTCCTTTGACACTTCTTTGCTTTCACAATCTTCTCATTCCTTTCACAATCTTCTTCTTCCCCTCTTCACATTCCTCTGCCCCTCTTCGCAATCTTCTGCCTCTCTTTCTAATTCTCTCTCACTCTTCTAATTCCTTTGACTCCTTCTCCTCATTCTGCCCCTTTTCTGATTCCTCAGCATATCTTCATGTTCTAACTTTCTAATGCCTCTGGCTAGCCTGCGAGTCTAGTAAGAGTCCTCCCCACAGATTGCAGGGCATGAGGCCAGCTGCGTGGAGCACGAGCACCAGCCTTTGGGCCCCAATAGCCCAAAGGAGTCCTGTCAAGGGACTGAGGTCACTGCTGCAGAGGAAGGCAAAAAACCTCTGGGGACACTTGCAGGCCTCTGTGGGGAAAAAAAGCCCTCCTTCCCCAGCTGCAGGACACGAGGGGCCACCTTCGTGGTGCGCGAGCAGCCAGAATGGACCAGAGGAGCCCTAACAAGTGGTCCTGCTCGATGCTCAGAGGAAGGCGCAAATCCCCCGGGACCAGTGCCAATGTGTGCTGGGGGGAAATTCCTTCCTGACCCCAATGTGGCGATCGGCTGTTCCCTGAGCATGTGAGCGGGACCTGCTCCTGGGCCACAGGCTGTGCACGTCTACCAGGAGACACCCAAGCCCTATTCTCCCTCAACCTGAAGCCTCCTCAGGGGCTTCTGAGATTGGCCAAAGGCACCCGCCCTGATCAACCCTCTGTGCAAGAATCCTTCCTTATTGTCTTTTCCTGACTTTCTTTCCTAAATTTAACTGACTGCTTCCTGCTTTGACCCTTCTCCTTCTTCTGCCATCTTGCCTCTCTTCCCCAGACATATTTCTGCCCGTCTTCAAATTCTTCTGACACTCTTCTCATTTCTTTGATGTGCTTCTTGTTCCTCTGACACACTTCTCATCAGTGTGATACTTTTCTTGGTACTCTAATGCTCTTCTCATTCCTTTCACATTCTTCTCATCCTTTTCACATTATTCTTATTCCTTTGACAGTCTTCTCATTGTGCTGACACTCTTCGTTATCTGACAGTCTTCTTATTTTTCTGTCCGAATTCATGTTCCTCTTCTCTTTTGACATTCTTCTTTCTTGCCATTCTTTTGACCTTCTTCTTGTTTCTCTGTCACTCTTCTTATTTGACTTATTCTTTTGTCATTCCTCTCGGTTTTCCTTCTTCTGCTCCTTTTCTGATTCCTTTGCCTGTCTTCATATTTTTCTAAACTTCTCATTCCTTTTGCTACCTTGGGAGTCTAGTGAGTTTCCTTCCCCTGGATGGAGGAGGAACACCTGCGTTTGGACCACAATAGCCCATGGACCACAATAGCCCAAGGACTCCTGTCAAGGGAATGTGCTCAATGCTGCTGAAAAAGGGAATACCCTCCAGGGACATTTGTAGGCACCCATTGGGGAAAAATTGTCTTCTTCCCTTAGCTGCAGGACAAGAGGGGGTCACATTTGTGGTGCATGTGGAGCAGAAGTTACCCACCAGAATGGAACAGAGGAGCCTGACAAGTGGTCCTGCTCGCTGCTGCACAGGAAGGCAAAAAACCCCCGTGATTACTGCCAGTCACGCCAGGGGAAAATTCCTTCATGACCCCAACAGTGGATTGTCTTCACATTCTTCTTATTCTCTTCTTTTTCCTTTCACACACTTTCTTTTGACACTCTTCTCATTCCTTTGACACTCTTGACGCTCTTCTTGTTACTGTGATACTCTTCTCTTTCTTCTGACACTCTTCTCATTCCTTTGACACTCTTGATGCTCTTCTTGTTACTGTGGCAGTCTTCTCTTACTTCTGACACTCTTCTCGTTCCTTTGACACTCTTCTCGTTCCTTTGACACTCTTCTCGTTCCTTTGACACTCTTTACTTTCACACTTTCTTTTCACACTCTTTCCTTTCACACTTTCTTTTCACACTCTTTCACACTCTTTCCTTTCACACTTTCTTTTCACACTCTTTCACACTCTTTCCTTTCACACTTTCTTTTCACTCTTCTCTTTCCTTTCACACTCTTTCCTTTCACTCTTATCTTTCTGATTTTCTCTTTCTGTTCACTTTTTTCTTTGACACTCTTCTCTATTATTCATGCTCTTGTCTTTCCTTTGACACTCTTCTCATTCCTTCAACACTCTTCTTACCACTGACACTCTGATCATTCCTTTGACAATCTGCTCTCTCCTCAAAACACCCTTCTTAGTCAATTCACATTCTTCTGCCCCTTCACGTTTCTCTATCCCCATTTACTTACCTTTACTCCTCATATCTGACACTATTCTCTTTCACATTCTTCTCTTTCCTTTGACACTCTTTCCTTTCAGATTCTTTTCTTTCTGTTCATACTCCTTCCTGTCACACTTTTCTTTCTTTTCACACTCTTTTCTTTGACACCCGTCTCTATCTTTCACACTCATGTCTTTCCTTTGACATTTCTTTCTCATTCCTTTGACACTTTTCTGTTTCCTTTGACACTCTTCTGCTTCTTTTGACACTTCTCATTCCTTTGACAATATGCTCATTCTTTTGACACTCCTCCTTCCACATTCTTCTTTCTTTTCACCGTCTTATTCCCTTGAAACTCTTCATCTCTTTCTGCCCTTTTTCTCATTCCTCTGCCCTTCTTCACTTCCTTATTACTTACATCTCATTCCCCTGGCTGTAACAGGAGCCTAGAAATCTTTCTCCCCCCCCGCCCCAGGATGCAGGGCATGAGGCCATATTCGCGGAGCAGGAACACTAGCAGCCCCAAGGGGTCCTCTCAAATTGTTGTGCTCAGTGCTGCAGAAAAAGGCACAATACCCACAGGACCAGTGCCAATCTGCCAGTTCCTTCCTGACCTCAACCATGGGGATGTGCTTTTCCCTGAGCATGTGAGGCATACCTCCCAGGAGATGCCCGTGCCCTTTTCTCCCTCAACCTGGAGCTACCTCAGGGGCTTCCAAGAGGGGCCAAATGCTCCCACCTCCTCTACCTTGGGGTTAGAATCCTTCCTACGCCTGGCAGGGCAGCTGTGGCTGCTCCAAAGCACTGGGATCCCTGGAAGATCTCTGCATGCCATTGCTTCTGCCTCTGGCTCCGTGGGGGATGAGGATGGTGGTGTTCCTCAAGAAGGCTTTCCCTTGGTCTAGCCACTGCCATCAAACTGAAAAGGATATGAGAGATGAGCTCTGAAGCTGGTCCTACCGGGAGCTGGCTTTGCAGTGGAGAACCTCCAGCAGCCTCGTCCAGGCGCTGCTCTTCCTGCTTCAGCCCCAGTAAGTAACTCCAGCAGCTGGAGAACTTCCTCTGGGCTGCCTTCAGGCTGCCCCTGGCCGTCTCTGCCAGGAGACTCAGGAGGCTGCTCCCTTTTATCCTGCCCCAGGGCATTATGACTGCTGCATTGCCTGGTTCTGGCACTGTGACATAGGCCTCCCCATGCCCAGCCCTGTCCCCACCCCTATGCCTAGCAATCCCTTGTCCCAGTGAAAACAAACTGTGCAGCTCCACAGTGAAACACACCCATTGCCGTGTTTCCATGGGATACAAAAGGCAGTTAAGCAACAGGATAAAACTTTAAGAGCTCATTTATCATTTTAATCTTTTTGAGTCATTGATAGAAGAAGATAAAAGAGAGGACAACAGAAGAGTGGAGAACGATATTCAGCTGGTTTGGTAACACACTGGCAAACAGTTTGTTTGAAGTGTAACTCAAAGCATCAATCAATTTTAGAATCACTGAATGGTCTGGGTTGGAAAGGACCTTAAGATCATCTAGTTCCAATGCCCTGCGTGGGCCATATCAACCCATGATATGGTGAACTCTTCCACTAGACCGTGTTAGCCAAAGCCCTGTCTAACCTGACCTTGAACACTGCCAGGTATTGAGCATTCACCACTTCATTGGGCAATCTGTGCCAGGGCCTCACCATCCTACAGGGAACAATTTATTCTTTATATCTGACCTAAATCTCCCGTGTTTCAGTTTAAACCCATTCTCCCTTGTCCCGTTGCTACAGTCCCTGATGAAGATTCCCTCTCCAGCATTCTTTTAGGCTCCCTTCAGATACTGGGAGGCTGCTCTGAGGTCTGCACACAGCTTCTCCAGGCTGCACAGCCCCAAGTTTCTTAGCCTGTCTTCACAAAGGAGGTGCTGCAGCCACCTTATCATCCTCATGGCTCTACTCTGCACTTGTGTCAAGTCCTTCTGATGTTGAGGACACCAGAACTGCACACAGTAGTCCAAAAGGAATCTCAAGAGCAGAGTAGAGGGGAAGGATCACCTCTTTCAACCTGCTGGTCACGCTCCTTTTGCAGTAGTGCAAATTTTAGCCCATCAAATCCCGTGTCATTTGAAATCCTTGGTACTTAAAGCTCTAAGCCAGGGGACATAGGGGCCACTCCTAGCAAGGGAATTGGTCCCAGCCACTGAGGCCTCTGAGCACCCCCAGGACCATGTCAGAAGTAGACTGGCACTGCTCATAGGCTCTCCTTTAGACATTGGTGCTTAGCCACTTTGGAGACCGAGTACTGAGACAGACGGACCTTCCCTCTGATGCAGTACTGGTGTTCCCAGGCTCTCGTGTCTCAGTATGTTTTTAGGGAGCTCTTTGGAAGTCAGCGAGAAATACCTCTGTTGCATTGCAGATTTAAACAATACTAGAAATAGTATCCATCAAGCACAAGAAGGTAGAAAACAGACAACTTGCAACCTTCTCCACTCATAAGAAGCATGGGGAGAATAATAACTCTGCCTTACCTTGAATCCCAGATCCTCCTCCAGAGCTTCAGCAGAAAGAGAGTGCATGACAGCTCTCATGGCTTCTGTGGTGTGTGAGTGAGGCTCATCCCAACCTGCATCCAGCCTCTTTTTACTCTGTGCTCAGAGCACAAGCACAGGAAGCAGCATTAGCAACATCAGCGGCTCACAGGCTGTAATGATTTATTGCCACCCCCTTGCAGGGAGGAATGAGAGTGAGCTCTGTAAAGAGGAAGGCAGAGGAGTAGAGAAAACGTAGGTCCAACGCTACTGCAGGTGCTCCCTCTACTGTTCCTAACACTGCAAGGAAAATAACTGAATTGACAGCTCACACATAAGAATTTACATCTAAGAAGGCTGCTTACCTTTAGCACACACTTACAGGTTGGAAACTGCCCTTCCCCCCATTCCTGCAGAACTAGAGTTCACCATTACAGATCTGAGATAGCACTGATGCTAATTCCACTTCCACTTAAACTGTACTTCCCTTCCCCTTCTCCTTCCCCTCCTCTGCTCTCTTCTCCTTTCCTGTCTTCTCATCTCAATTTGTGTTACATTATTCACCTCCCAGGGGGTTTCACAATCCCTCCGAGGTGTAAGTTCTTCCAGAAATGATCTCTGGTTTACATGCAGGATCACAGCCTCAGATCCAGTGTAACACAGCCACCCACCTGTATGCGTAAATATTACCAAGTGCAATATTAACCAAGAGGAGGGTGGAGGCAAACTGATTTTCCCAACAACTTAAACTTGGATGTTTCCCCAGCACACAGAAACCAAATTACACTTCTGAATATTCTCCCAAAATGGACCGTACCAGTGAGATGGCTCCTTAGATCCAGCCAGGATCTCTTTGAACATGAGCAGAGCCTTGGCATGTCTCTGCTCCTGGGCAGATCTCAAGGGCAGGGGTGTTTCAGCACATCTTTGACAATGAAGCTTCAACCAAAACTATTCCAGTCCGGCCATTGTATTTAGATCAAAGATTAGTTTACACGTCAGCAACAGCAACACTAGAGCCTTCCCTATCATTCAGTTTTACTAACAAGCTGAATCTCCCACCAAAACATGCAAAAAGAGGTTTGTTTCATGAGTCATGTCTTAAAAACATACCCAGTCATCTATTTAAGTTGAAATCACAGCCAAAATTTGGCAAAAGCAGGTCCAGAAAGAAACAGTTTACACACGACTATACATCCAGTGGCTGGAGTAGCCAATTTGTCTCACAGTAATGGGATAAAGTTTGGACATTTAGGTGCACCATTAGCTTTTCCCCTGTTCAATTCTAAGTCTGGCACAGCTAAATGCCCTGCACGCACTCCTCTCACATCAGCCACCGTGCTGCTGCTCTGCCTTTTGCATTGGACTATCACCCTGTACACACCATCTGCCCACCAGACTCTAGAACCAGAGAAACATTACAAAGCTTCATGTCCCAGAGGGGAAGCCAAATTTATTCAGTAAGCTCTTTTCACATATGCATATAAGCATTTGGCTCCTGTGGATGAATATAGCAAGCACAAGGCTGAGATACAAAATGTGTTTTATTGTGTGACAATTGCCAGAGGGGTCATTTTACCTGCTGCTCTGATGTTAACGGGGTCTCTATGAATGCACTACCTTGCGATCCCAAAGGCTACTGTTGTTAAACAACTGTGTGCTCATCAGGAGGCCACAGAAACTACAGAAGAGATCATGGATTTCTTAACCAGCATTTTCAAAAGCCAACTGAGGTTTTACAGATACAAAAATACTTACAGAAAATGACTTCTGGTACAAGCTTACCTCCGTCTGCTTTTGGCTTTTTATCAGACTAATCAGTTCTGATCTAATCTACAGCTTTGGTCACACACTCACAGAAAAGGCTTCTGGAATACTTGGGTTTAACTGATTAACAAGCAGCATCAGCTACAGCAAAATTTATCAGGAACACAATTAGCAATTCACACTGCACAAGTACTTAAAAAAATGGAAGTTTATTCATCTTTCAATGGCTCAAATAGCAAATAAAAGGACAGGACAAGGCATCAGCCAAGACAAGTTTCATGTGTCTGGTGGCTTCATAACACCTCAGTTCCCAGTATACAGGTTCCAAAGCAAAGTCACAAAGTTAGTGGTTAGACTCCCTGGCTAAATAGACCCAAATGAGTACACAGCAAGATGAAGACTGGCTTATTTGCCAGTTAAATGAGTAACTTCAATTCTGCACTTGGCAGCCTACTCAATGCACATACAAAATTCCTATTGATAAATATTTAACATGACAAGTATAACTTCTACGACTTGAGTCCCTAATATGTCTGTTAGCATGGAAGTTAAATATTTGTTACCTAGTTTGCTTGAGCACATTTTCAACTGTCAGTTATAGGCTTACACATGTATAAAAAGTGTAACAGTTTATGGAATTGGTCTAGCCTGTCTTACCCCAGAGGAGCCCAAAACCCTCAAACATTCTGGTATAGTTTTAGTTAAGATGCAGCATCCTAGCTATGTGCTAGTATTCTTGCTGTTCTGAAGCAACTGAGGCAGTATGTTTTGTTTGGGGATTTTGGATGCTCATGGCAAATGTTTCTGTATTGCAAAGCGTGTTTGATTGTTTAATATCGTTAGCCAGAAAAAGTAGCTACAGTGTTCCCCATTTGGAAATCAACATAAACAAGACTAAACAGTACAAAACCTGCAAAGAGCTTCAGCATTAACACACCGTGTTCCCACAGCAGAGTATCAGGAACACAAAAGAAATGAACCGATGACAGCAGAATTTCCCAGACAACATCTTAACTCAAAACACAGTAGCACTACTGAATCAGGTCCATTCCACCCAGCTCCAGGGAGTTAAAACCCAAGGAACAGCTAGACAGCAAAAACTACTCACAAAAGGGAAGTTTCAAGGTATCAGCACATTAAGTTTCAAACAACCATTCCAGTCTTAGATGTGCCATAGGCTCATGACTTGAGTCGTGTATGCATTCTGAGCTTTTAGTTTTGAGATACCATATTGTTTACCAAGTTCCAGATGATGGAATAAGCTCTGTATTATTCACAATACCAGAGTATGGCACACATGGAAAGAACAGACACTGCTAGCAGGCAGCTAGTTAGCAGAATCATTCACAGAACTGCTCTCCAGAGAGGTCAGTCTCGCACTGATGCGCAGGGACGGTCTCCATGCAACAGAGTTGAAAATACACCCTTGATTAAGCAACCTGCTATGCTTAGGTTTGGAAATTAAGGCATATTCAAATGTTTCAATGTGAAAGATTACATCACTCTTATAGGTTAATCAGGTAATGCAGAACCACATTTAATGTTCCTCAACAGAACTGTTTGCATATCCGTTATTCTTTCCCAATTTGCATCAGTCCGTGGCCAAACAACTGCACACTGCTTGGGTAGGGATCGTGTTCACAATTGTCATTTTCAAGGTAACAAAAGACAAGATGAATTGACAATTATCAGTGATAAAAAAGTATGCTTTACAAGAACCCACAAAGTAATACTCCCCGCTCTGTTCACTATTAAACAAAGACTGCCAATGCAACACTACATTCAGAAGAAATGTGAGAAGGTAGGCAATTCTGAAATGGACTGAACTTTGCTTCTCTGGAAGCCACATCATTTTTTTGTTTTTCAGTGAATTTGACTTTCAGTGCAGCTCCAATTCATGCTTTTAGTGGTACATTACAATTTCCAACATGTTAGAGAAATTTCAGTCACTTGAGCCTTCAATGGCATGCTTATAAATTATGTGTTTTATTAGTACGGTCAGGGTAGGAAAGGGATTCAGGATTTTGATTATAAAATGCAACATCTTTCTCTGATCCTCTTAGCTAGGCTTTTTCTTTTCTTCTTTCCATTCTTTTCTTTGCTGTCTTCCATTTTTCTGGCTCTAATTTCTCTCATTAAATCAAAAAACACCTGAAAAAAAGGTATAAATGCAAAACCAGTCACAAGACATAGGAGTTAACTGAAGCTATCACTGATTATATCCATTTCAACTGTTTAGAATAAAGTCAATTACATGCCATTAGTTTAAGCAAACAAAGCAAAACCAATCAAACAGATTTTTCACTGGCTTTGAAGGCCAAGTTGATCTGATGCAATTCTGCTTCTTTCATGGCACCATTATATTCCCCATTTCCTGATACTTGCTTAAGAATCCTGGCAGACCATTTTCCACAAGGATTGAACCAAGAGTCTCATCACCAGACAAGACTTTTATATATGTATTATCTACATCTTACTGAGGAGACTCAGGGAAATCACTTTTGTGTTTCAAGTTTTTTCAGTGAGGAGCTGTAAAGTGTAACACATACTAATGCAGAAGTAGCCAGCAGACACTGAACATTTCATGGCCAGTACGTCCCGTGATGCAAGTCTAAACACAAAGTGACTCAGGAAAGAAGAAAAAGCAGCATTTCCTTCGAACCAGAGTTATTAATTATACAAGTACATAAACACTTTCTTAGGCCAGGTAATCCCAAAGTACATGTGAACTTAGTTTTCATCAGGTGGTTTAATAGGAAACCAAAATGACAAAGTTGGAGCTACACCAAAGATTACTGTCAGTTAAAGCTTTATGACTGGACTACTTAAAGCTTCTTTATTCATTTGAAAAGAAGCTTTTTTTACCTTGACTTGCAGGAGGCTACAACAAATTATCATTTCATCTTTGTATATTTATTGTAGGAAATCAGCTGAGCTGATTTATATGATAATAACTGATTTATGGTATTGTAAGACTTCTTCCTCTCAGACATATTGTCTAGATCTGTGTCAGGGGATCTGATCAATTTCCATGAAACATGGGCAACGGCACAGGCTGAAAAGCTCCTCTACAGAACTCAGTATACTGTTTTTATTTGCAATGACACTCACCTAGTATTGACTGCAGCAAAGCCATTGCCTCATTACATGGAATCCAAAGAAAGTCAATGTAACTAAACATTTTTGTCAAGAACTAAGACTACTTTTGGGTTCCTAAATGGGCACTAAGTTACTTGCTTGTAGTTAAATCTGTGCTAACACTAAGAGGTAACTATCAATTTGCTTAAGTACTCATACTGTATTTAACTGTCCGGTGTATACCACCTTCTGTGATGATGCTTAGTGGGTCACTTTCATCAAAGTGAATGGAAGCTGACCACGATTTTTCCAACCAAACAAAGCCACTATTCTGGAACCCACAGAAGCCAGACGTCTCCTAGGATGGTAACTTAAGTTCATGTAAGAAACCCCATAGCTTCAGGTGCTGCAACTAAGAATACCTGGTATTTTCTAGTGCCAACAAAGCCTCCCACACTATAGCGTGTCAAAACCTCATGTACAGTGTGTTATTATAGCATGTCAAATTCTGTACATACCAATTGGGTTCCATAATGCCACCAGCTCCAGAATTAAACCTGGAGCTCTGTAGTAGCCTACCATGGGTGTGCAAGCGCTAATGATTAGAGAGCTATTAAAAACATATACACACACACAGGTCTTTTATCCCAGCTGCTAAGTGACAGCCAAATGGATTTCGAAGAGTGGGGAATTTCAATGTGAGTGTAGTAGATGGATGTTAACTGCAATCATGCACCAAAACTAAGAGGTGTAGTATATTATACAACAAAACAAAACAAAAAAACCATCAAGACTCAGTTCTGCTGCATTTAACTGATTTAACTTTCTCTACAGAACAGCATGAAGATCTTGCTGTAGTACTGAACAACCCCTGTCTTCAGGAAGACAACTTGAGATGAGACAACAATCAAGCTGAAGTTATTGCAGAAGAGAACCCCTGACAGCTCTCATGCTGCGACTGACAGCTCAGATGTAAGGATTTACATTAGAGAACTTGTCACTGTTTGATCAAGCAGTCCCTGTCTCCTGAAGTCTGAGAACCTGAAGGATGAGGATCAGGAACAACCACACAAAAGAAGGAGGTGCGTGGTACCATGGACTATTTCCCAAAGCATGAAATCTACCAATAACAAGCACGCTTTTGAAAGTGGCAGCTGCAGACAGAGCAGCAAGGCTGGAGGCCTTCCAAGCAAAAAATGAAATCCACATGGAAGTGAACAGGTATTGCTCATGAACATGCACACTCCAAGCACCTTATCCATGGATGTGGATAGCCATCATTTACGGAGTTCTTCAGAAGTCAATGAAAAATATCCATGTTGCACTGCAGATTTCTGTAACGCTATGAAACCAGAAGCAGGGGCACACCCTGACTGCCATCTGCTCTGTCTCCCAGGTAACAAAAATGACTTCTCATCTAACAGGGGCAGCCAAATTCTCCACGCTTCCTTCATGTTAGATATGGTCTTCGTCACAAGCAGCTAAGGGCATCTAGCACCTACCTCCTTTAAGTCAGTTCTGACTCCCAGAAGTTACAAACACCCACAGCAAACTGCATCCATAGACATAGTACATTATTTTTAACTGCTCTTTTGACACTTCCCCAGGCTATTTCAGTAGGCATTTTGACAGTTCTCAGATAAAACAAAAGAATCACTGGTTTAGGCTCATTCTTTAGAGATGACTAATATTTAACACATTAGTCTGGCAGCATTTCAGCCAACAGGTCTCCTGTTTAGTTGCACTAAAAGCACCTTCCCAATCTCGTTTTTCTTCACAAAGCAAGCGGAAAGCAAAAATAACTACAACAGAAGCATACCAACTGTGCTGAACTCAGCTGAAGGCAACTACCAATTCATTACTTTCAGGACTGCAGTCCTGAAAGTGTCTAAAATATAACACTCAACTGCTAGTTATCATCATGCCCCCACTCTCAGCCAGGACATCCACAAGGCACAAACTCCATCTTACCAGAAGATCCCTTCTTTGTGCCTTGGATACCGATAAGCAACAAGCCATCATAGCATCAATCAACCACAAGAAGGTAGAAAACAGACAACTTGCAACCTTCTCCACTCATAAGAAGCATGGGGAGAAGAATAACTGCACTACCTTGAATCCCAGATCCTCCTCCAGAGCTTCAGCAGAAAGAGAGTGCATGACAGCTCTCATGGCTTCTGTGGTGTGTGAGTGAGGCTCATCCCAACCTGCATCCAGCCTCTTTTTACTCTGTGCTCAGAGCACAAGCACAGGAAGCAGCATTAGCAACATCAGCGGCTCACAGGCTGTAATGATTTATTGCCACCCCCTTGCAGGGAGGAATGAGAGTGAGCTCTGTAAAGAGGAAGGCAGAGGAGTAGAGAAAACGTAGGTCCAACGCTACTGCAGGTGCTCCCTCTACTGTTCCTAACACTGCAAGGAAATAACTGAATTGACAGCTCACACATAAGGATTTACATCTGAGAATTTTCCAATGTGTGATCAAGTCTGTCACCAGCTCTGGAAGGAAAAGTTGGCATGCTGAACTTAACTACTTATTTCTTTTGCCACACATATGTTACTCTTGCAGTCTACAAGGCTGAGAGTTATTCTGAATTCTGTATTCCAGAAAGTCTGCTTTTTAGGGTTATAGCTGAAATACTTTAATTGATAATTCACCTTCTTGAAGAAAATGATTCTGTCTCTTACCTCATCACCTTCTGAACCAGGTTTTACCCCTGGAAACCCAAGAGGCTCTTGTAGGCTGCTCAAAGCTTGAAAGGGTTTATCCATTCTGCATTAAAGGAATGTGAGTGTAGAGAGGCCTCCAATCCTCCCCTTCCCTGCTTTTGTAAGCTGTTTTATCCTGGCTGAGGATCAGACAGCATTCCTCACTGTTCAGAAGCAGACTGTCTTCTAGTTATAGAAAATGCAGTAAGAAGTCTAGGACAAAACAGCTGCCTCAAGAAATCTGTAATAAAATGAAGTTTTGTATAATGACTCCTTGAGGTTGAAGATGGGATAAACTCATTCTGCCTCACATTTGCACTGTCCTACGTGAAGTCACCTAGTCATGCACTCCTCACAAGCTAAGGGAGAAAAGCATTTGATTCACATTTCACAAAAAAAATTGATGAAATAATGAACATATAAAGTACAACCCACAGAGAAGAGATACCAAGTGAAAACTGGTGAGGAGATTCTTTGTATTAAGAGGCCAGTTATTACCTTGTCAACATTAGCTCGTGTTTTTGCAGAAGTTTCCACATAGTTAACATTCCACTGATCAGCTCTGGTTTTTGCTTCCTCTACAGAAACTTGTCTTTTATCTTCCAAATCTGATTTGTTACCAACTAGCAAAAAAGGAACATTCTCATCTTCTTTTACTCTTAAGATCTGCTCCCTGGAGGGGAAAATTAAAAAAGGAAGAAAATTAAGCTTTCCATAAAGTACTATTCTTAGAACACAAAAAGAACTCAGACTAAATACTCTTCCATCTTACAGTGAAAACCCACTTATTCTTTTTATGAAGCTTACATAACAGTAAAATCTTAAACCTCATGATGACATTATACAGAATGAAGATAGAGACAGACAGCTAGTCCTCCAGGAAGGAAGGAAGTGAGTCAGTAAGAAACTAAATGAGTAGAATAAGATTGGTTTAGGTGAGAATTTATATTAATAAGTCATTCCTTTTAATAAAGGTGGGTCTGGACAGCATTTACCGTTGTCTTTATTTGTACTGCCATTTTTAAGCTACCCAAACTTCAGGTTCACACTTGAATTTTCCCTAATAAAAATACATGTGCCATTTTTAATGCTGATAAAATGGTTTACAGCATCCACCAGGAGAAAAATCTCTTTCTTTTGTGAATCTTCTGCAAGTTGATTACACTCAATCTCTGCAGAGCCCTCCATTCAGTTACAAGCCAGTGTACAGATGAGTTCTACGTGCATCAGATTTTTAAGGACAGACCTTCCTAGTATTTGAACTGCTAGGATGAAGGGTTTAAGGTTGTAACTAAAACCCTGTACTACAAATGGTTTGGTGCATATGTCTTCAACACTTAAAAAAATAATGAAAGATTTCTTCTAACTAGAAATGCTTTAAAAATACCCGGAATAACAGCTTTCTCAGAAGAGGCACATTCCATATCGTGTCTCCGAAAGGAGTATAAAGTTAGTAGTGAAATTTATAGCCCTTTATTGTGGAGCAACTTCTGAAAGCTTGAAAAAATCCACAAATTCCCTTTGCTGGCTGAGGTAAAACCTGTTGCCACATTTAAAGCTGAATGGAGAGAAGCTAAAAAGAGCTCATTAACTGGTATCCTAAGGGGACTTGATTTTGCATACAGCAGGATCCTACTGCTGCTGTCAAAAGCTCTGTGCAGCAGGCAGGCTTGTGGAGGAAGTTACTACTCACTGAGAAACTGCAGACTGCCCAGGATTAGCTTTTTTTTAAAACCAAGGAGTATGTGTTTGAGGTAGCTTGTGACACCGCATTCACCTCTGAGGTGTAGTTAAAGCAACATTTCTCCTCTCCCTCACAAATACCCACACAAATGTTTTAACAGGGTCTGCAGCTATCCAGAAGCAGTTTGAATAGACAACGGGTTAGGAAGGGTGGCCAGAAAGAGAAGAAAACTCAGTTCATTGCTGCATTAGTGTAAGACTTCTGCTAAAAACCTGGTTTCTTTCAACACAATTGTTCAGGTGATACCAATTTCACCACATAGAAAATTCATCTGACAGCAATCCAGATGGCAAAATTCTCCTTTGAGCCCTCTCTGAAGACTGGTATCTTCTAAACAAGAAATGTTTAGACCCAGAATAGCAGTAAACAGCTCTGATGCCAGAGCTCTGCCATTCCAACAGGACAGAATACTACAGAAACAATCAAACATCCAAATCATTCTTCACTTTCTTTCATATGTGTCTCTAAAGTAGCATTCCCTCAGGCTGCTCCAGAATGCCAAAGGTATTTCAACTGTACCTTCAAGAAATATAGGTTACTTTGACACAGAGCAGAAGGAATGTAATTTTTCTGAGTTACATTCTAGCATTTCTTCTACAGTTTCAAAGGCAACTTGAAAGGCACTTTCACCTTCTGTATGGAGAGAGGCTTAATCTCTTCACTGAAAGGATTTTTATTTCCATTTTTGCTGTATCAGCACATATATTATCAATACACACCCTTGCTGGAAAAGTAGGACTTTTGCTAGAGCCATACAAGATCATGCACTTTGAAGCATTAACAGGATTTTAAACAGATTTGAATAGTTCATTTTGCACTCTAGAAGAGCTCAACTACACTAAATAGTCCTCCACAGCTGACAGTATCATCAGCCTGCAAACCAATCAAGGCCTGCCCCTTCCTCCCAAAATATATAAACACACAGATAAAGACACACAAAAAACCTGACCACCAGAAGAGGAAAATCTTACTTTCCCACCTCTCCATACCTCTTCCTCCTCCCTTAGAGATAATATTAAATACTCCGATAGGTAGAGTTCATTAAATTGAACTGTGACAGTATTTCCAAGATGCAGATAATTTCTTTCTGTATTTGTGTCCTTACTTTTCTCTCAAAGGTTATCTTCTATTCCACTACACTTTGAGCTGGTAAAAAATAACAAACCTGGTCTTTTGCCCTTTTTTCAAACACAGTGCTCAGTGATTTAAATACGCTTCCTCTCTCAACCCAACTTAAAACACCTGTACTATACTGCTGCCTGATCAATAATTTTTACCATAATAAGGATATCAACATGCTGCATGCCTAAAAAGCATCTTAAAAAAACTTCTCCAGTTAAATCCTTACTGCTCCAGGAAAAGCCAGTTCCAAATTTTGTTCTTACCACATTGCTCCCTATTAAGCAAAGTCCTGACTTTGATGGGAAGTGTGAATGTTGTGCAGAACTCAATGCAGAACTTGTCTTGTAAATTCAAAAATACATCAGTATCCTAAACAGAGAAAAATTCCATCCAAGCAAGACTAAAGGGGCAGATTTATAGCAAGCCTTCACAGAAAATGCATAGCTGCTATAGACTATTCAAAGATAGTTCTCACTGCTGTTGTTCATAAAAATCAGCTTTAAGAGGTAGAAAGACTTGTGTTATTGATACTATGTGTTTCACTCTCACAGAATACAATTTGCATACTTCACCAGTAATGGTTCTACTGCACTTTTCAACTGGAATCTGGTCACGACACCCTTATAACTATAAAGTATTCTAGCATAAAGCAGCTGGACATGCTACAGCTACCCTTTTGTTCCAGGTGGTGCTTCACGGGTCAAGATGAACACAACATAATTCTCTATATGAAGCAAAAACTAAAACCAAAAGAGGACAACTCTGCAGTATTGTACTTATATTACATGCAACCACACAACCTGTAAGCAATTTTTCTCAGCTACATTACGTCTACTCACAAATACTGCTTCATAGCACACGTGCCAAACAACACTGACTTAAAAAGTGCAGAAGCCCTCTGAATGTTGCTATGTATCTGCCCTGTGGCAATAGCCTTTTTGGTACTCAGAAACACAGCAGCAAAGATATTTGAAGTGGTACAGATAGCAAAGGCATGGCTAGGTGCCTGTTCAAACCATGATGTGACCACATTAAGACCACATTATCGTCCAATCTGAACTGTCATAAGGATAATACAAAACAAACAAAAAAATCACTTGTCATTATCTCACTGTAATTAGAATAATTATCTTGCCTTGTAACTTACCTGAAGTCTGCAGTTGCTGCAAAGGATTCCAGCTCTGTAATAGAGAAGACACAAAGAAAGCCTTCTCCACTTCGAAAGTAGTTGTCTCTAATTGCAGCATAGTCCTCCTGCCCTGCTGTGTCCAGTATATCGATTTGGACTTCTTCCCCATCCAGAACCACCTTTTTCCTGTAGCTGTCTGCTTTGGTAGGCTCATAATCTTCAACAAACTAGAAAAAATAACAATCTTCATGATGAAAAAATCATGCCTGTACAAGGCAAATGCTTCTATTTGTATATAAAGGATATAACAAACATCTTACATGGTTACAGTAACTAACAAGCATATGTATTTTGGCTGTGTGAATTACTGAAATGATTCATAGTTAAAGCAGGTTCTCCACCAGCCCAAACAGTTTATAGGTTCTGGCTTTCTTCAGCCATTACAAGGAAATTCTAGAGGTAATTGCACAACATCAGTGTCTGTGCACTACCCAAGCCTCTGCTTCTGGTCAAGCACATCTGGCTGTGGTCCATTACGCAGGCAGGCAGGCCTGACTTTGAGTATATTTAGTATCAATTTAAAAGGACGCTGAACCCATAACTTCTTTGTTTTAATCACAAAGAATGACTTTCACTGGGGAAAAGTAAGGAAACAAGAAACTTCAAGAACAGCATAAAAAAAAACAACATTGAAAAAATGGTCATTCCAGGCATCATGCAACTCACTTAAGAGAAGCAGCTTTGAGCTGTAATACCTAAATAAGTCCTGATAAATATGTTCAGATAAATGAACAATAACAAAATATAGTGATTATGTGCCACAGCATTGACTTGCTTACAAGTCTGAAAAATGCTAACTTATACCTCCATAGGTATCTCTAGAGAGCAAATCACTGATCTTAAAAAGCCTTTTTGTTCAATTTAATTTGACTTCCATACCACATCCTATACATTTAGACTCTTTCTCAAAATAACTGTACTAATGAATGCTTAAATAACACTATATAGCAGACATTTCCCAAGATAATTGCTATTGCAGATTCTTACCTCATCATACATAAATTGTAGTGTTAATGCAGATTTTCCTACACCACCGCTTCCCACCATGATGACTTTGTGTAAAGCCAAAGAATTCTGTCCTTTAGGCTTATTTGCTGCCATCTTTGGATTGCAGAAAGTTCACAGGTATAAAATGAAAAAAAAAATCTAGAAGAAAAACATTGCTTTGTTAGTTTTCTTCTCCTTCTCCCACATGCACTGATTAAAGTGGATTTGTTTTAAACCCCTACATATCTAAGGACTCAGTTTTCACTGAAGATAGCAGAACTGAAGCTATCTGCTTTTTCACTAGAAGCTATTCCACAAATCATACCAAGCTCATCTGTCCTGCAGCAAGAGCAAAGAAAGCCCATCACCATTTGGAAAGGGCACAAGAGAAAGCATCCAAGAGCGATTAAAGGAAAAGATGTACATCTTGGAATGTAAAGACTTTCAGGGACACAGTGCTGGTCAAGGGTTCTTGGTAGTTTGCTAAGCAAGAGTCTAAAAGGGAAGCCACAGGGAGTCAACACTGTACAGGAAACATGAGACAGGACAGCTGCAGGGGAAAGAAAACAGACATTTGAAGGATTTTCCAACTTAAATAGCAAGCACCAAGACACAGCAACAGCAGCGAGGATTAGCCAGGGTACTTTCCAGAGGAAAGAACACAAATGTGTCACTTCAATCCTAAAAATACCCAGTCAGTAAGTCAGTCAGGAGCTGAAAGAATAATCTAGTTTATACAGTGGAAAGATGCAGCTTGCCTTCCTAGGCTACAAATGCTGCTATTCCATGTATTTGGAATAGCTGTCTCCATCCCACCACTGCTTGCTCAGGCACAAATCTCTTGTCACCAATACCAAAGGGCTCTAAGACAGCTAATTCACACACAGTTTCACACATATGTGCACATGGACAAAAAGTAACAATTCCATTAGGTTTTTATAAAAAATCAGGATGTTTTTAGCATATCTCCAACTTCTGTCTTCCCACATTTTCATTTCATTGCCTCGCTATCCCAACAGTAATATAATGGTATTCATGTCATTTGAAGACAGGGTATTTTATCAGCTTGCACAGTTCTTAAGACACAGGAAAGTCCCTGCACAGTAACAGGATGTACCCTCCTCCAGATATTTAAGGTCAAAACAAGCTCTGATATCCAAAAACCACAAGGACATCTACGTTACAGAAGATACAAAACCAAGAGACATCTATAGCAGCAAGTGAGAGCTAAACGTAACTTAAATTTTGTTAATTATAAAGCTCAAAAAGAGCATGCTCACATGGCAACACAGTTTAGATGTCTGCAGAACTATCAGATGACAATCCAGTGTAGTAACAGGATACCATTGTCAAACGATCACACTGGGTAAAGGTAACGAGGTAATCTCACACTAAAATTACATCTTTCTGCATAAGGAATCCCCCTGTACGTAGCTTTATCAGAATGCATGACAGCTTTCTGAAAACTTACATCAAAATCCCTAGTTGAGGAACGTGAGCAGTGAGGCAGTAAATGTAAAAACATGATGACAGGCTTTATTAGGGATTAAGTCAATCCTTCCTGGCATTAAAACAGATGAAAAGGTATACTGGTTTTGGCAGGGATAGAGTTCATTTTCTTCAGAATAGCTCAGAGTGCCATGTTTTGGATTTGCGATTAAAACAGTGATCACACACAGATGGTTTAGCTATTACTGAATGGTGCTCACGCAGGGTCAAGGCCTTTTCTGGTTCTCACATCCTCTGACAGCAAACAGGCTGGGACAGCTGACCAAAGGGATATCCCACGCCATGGCTTAGCAAGAAAAGCTGTCAGGGAAGTTTGCTGGGACTGCTGTTGCTCAGGCACTGGCTGGGTATTGGTCAAGTGGGCAGTGAGCAATTTTAACTTACTTTTAAACATATTCAATTGTCATTATCTCAGCCCATGCGTTTTCTTACTTTTACTCTTCCAGTTCTCTCTCCCATCCTCCTGGAAGGGTGAGAAGAGAGCGAATGGCTCCCCGGTACTTAGTTGCCTGCTAAGGTTAACCCACACTCATGTGAAACTCCTCAGATCACACCAGTGCCTCTTCCTGTTCTACTGCCAAAGAATCCTGAAAATGTAACTGAAAATTAAGTCCCCTAAATTGTTTTCCCCAGAAAGATTATGCAAGAGAAATAAGCATGAGTAAGCTGCTCTGCTAATTGTAGAGATACAGCAGAGAAATATAACTAACATTATGCTACCAGTTCTTTTAAAGAGGAGATATATGAGCACAAAAATAATTTCTCTTTTGGCCGTCATGGCTTAACCAAGTAAATAACTGAATCACTGCTTGCTTTTTACGCAAGAGGGAGCACGAGAACATGAAAACAGCTCCAAGACGTGTTCATTTACAGCCTACTATACTGCATTTTGAACTACTCCACATTGTTTTGTCTCTGTACTTCTCTCTTAAAAGGAAAAACATATTCTGAAATCATGCTTGTTTAGTTTTACTAGGTGCTTCAGATGTGTAGTACAAAGAAAATTCCCCTGAATTCCAGTCATCAACTGACAACAGCTCAGACTTCTCTAAGCACTTAAATACTCGAACAAGTCCGAACAAATTCCAACAGGTGAGTTTGTGCAAAAGCTATCTGGAAAAATTCAAATACACAATAGTAATGTGTGACTGTACTATTTGTTGTAAATTCACCTAATGTCTTTCAGTAGATTGAGCAATGTGAACATTCATATTTTACCAGAAGCTGCAGTTCATCAAGCAGTGTCCCAACGTGACAAAAGCTGCCACTTCTTGTACTTTGTGCAACAGTTGACCCACACTTGAAAAGCCAATACAATGATGCATTTTTCAAAGCCTTGATAACATCCTCCCAAAGCAGCCTAAGAGACTGAGTCAAAGAAAGAAACTGAGAATTAGAAAAACCTGACCCAACCAGTCAAAGTCATCAATAACTGTCAGTGAAGAACATTCCAGTAAGATACTGAAGACAGTAAAACTATGCTACCGCCGACTTCAAACCTTAAAGATAAATTTGTCATAAATACCCTACCACATTTTGTAGTAGGAGGTCAATTTGCTCTGAGGTTCTACACAATCCAATAAAGATATAATGCTGGCAAAATTCAGGCCTGGTGAAAAGTAGACAGTGTGTAAAGGGAGAAATAAGTTACAAAGAAAGCGACTACAGTCTGATACTGAGCAAACAACACTCAATCCAGAGAGACTGCTTCAGAACAAGTGTTCTGCCAGTGAGAAGAAAGACCTTGAAAGTGGTAAGTTTTAAACTACTACTACATACACTTACCTGTTTCAGTTTGCTTTCAAAACCAAAGAGGAACATAGATTCTGATTTTAACAGTAAAGCACCTGAGATGAAGTTTCATGCATTTCTACCCTTAATTTAGATAGCCTGACATTTTCATAAATAGTATTAATTTGGGTCATATCAAGTTTCTGAATTGTCCTGCTTTATAATGATGATAAAACTGACAGAGACTGTGACAAGAATCCTGTTGCATGAAGCTCAGAAAAACATACTTTCTTCTTATGTGTACTGTGATTATTATTGTTTATCTTCACAGTGTGAAACTGTTTGGGGGTCAGAAGATAAACACAGGCTTATCTTGTAGTAGAATCAATGCTGTGTCACCCTAGAGCAGAGAGAGGTTCACACAAAGCCAGGCAGGGTGTTGTCAGGAGCTGGATTATCCACTCAGGCAGGTCAGCATTTCACCACACCCACTGGTAATCCCCATGGCCAGCAATGCAGTTGATGACATATAGGAAAGTTTAATTTTGAGTAGTTCTTTGTGTAGTCCAACAAGTTGAAAGAGAAGTGAAAGCTGCACTGGCTCAACAAAGCACTGCCATGCCTTCACGCAGAAGGGCAAAAGAATTGTCTAACCACCACACTATGGATTTGTCCTCACCTCCACTGCAGATCAACTCCTAGCAAACTACATTTCCAAACATCCTTGAGTAGATAAGGGCACAAACAACTGAATTTCAGTGGCTGCACAGCCAAAGCAAGCAGTTCTCAAAGCTGCTACAGCTGCTTATTGCCTGCTTTCAGGTAACTACCCCCCACAATTCTGTGCTCCAAATCGTGGCAGCACTTCCAATTAGAGCCAGGATCATTTTTGTAGAGCCAGGTTAGGGAGCAATTAGATAAGAATTGTAATTCTTGTCAGCATCAGCAATAGCATCTTGCCCAACAGTCTAGAAATCCAGTCAAAGGAAAGAAGAGTCGGCAGCTGAATAACCTTTAAGATCATCCTTGGTGATTAAGATCACGTAGCAACAGAATTGTTGCCTGTCTTGAGTGACTGGCTTCTACCTGTATCAGTGCTAACTTCTCCAGAGCTTCATACCTTACATAGAAAGGTGCAAGGAACACAGTGTTACCTCTGATCCCCCCTGGATTTAAATACAACATTCAGCTCCACCCACCAGAGGAAGGAGCTGGGAAGTGTTCTTGTTAGGAGACTTGGACACAGTAAGCGTATAACTCCCACATAAAGTCTTGGAGCACTGAGTAGTTATCCAGATCCACAAGAGTAAGGAAGAAGATCAGATGTCAGCACAAAGAAAAAAAAGGGTTTATATCCAGTGACAATATTTTCAGGGAAGATATCTTTGCAAATACATGACAAGGAGGAATTAAAAAGCAGGAATTCTTGATCTTTCTACATTAGTCTTTATTTTGTCCTCCCACCTAGTTCTTCAGCCCAACAAACTGAGACCTAAAAATGTTTATTGGTGAAAAAAAAACCCTAGGTTTTTTATCCTCTCACTCATCTTGTTCATCTGATCTATTTCAGAAGACTTCCCTTCAGTTGTCTGTTTCTCAGGTGGCTTTTCCTTAAGGAATAACTTGCTCCAAACCAATCAGAGCATGCTTCCTTATATATCAGTGCAAGAATCCCAACATTCATATACTAAAAAGGAGCAAAAAAGAAGTGGCCAGAGTAGCTGTGTACCAACCCAAAGAGGGCAACAGCCATCCAGATCAGATTGTCTCCCTTCCTTTACAGGGAGCATTGGTACAGATTTCTCCCTCTTTAGCCAGCAGCATGTATTTGGGAAATTTATGGGAATAATCATACCTAAGATACCTAAACCTCTGTCAAAATGTACCCAAAACTAGCCAACAGGTCAAGAATTAACAAAGAACAGAGCATGTGATCAGACTCATTTTCTTAGAGAATGTGACTAAAAGAGTTCCAGAAGCCTGTTTTGATCCCCTGGAGCCTTGTAAATGCAATGTCAACAGCCAGGGAAGGAGAAGCATTACACCCAAGTCACATCATTACAGGCACAGATTCAGCTGGCATCTTCTGCAGCACTATACATAAAGCTGAATGCAGGCTTTGTGAAAATGCAGTTGTCCTTAAGCAGGAGGACTTTGATTTGCTGCAGTCATTTGTTTGAAGGGGACTAGTTAAACATAGCTTTGTGTTTTAAGATAGTTGGTACAGTTAGTATAGTAGATGCTAGATAATAAGTAGAGATAGTGGTGTCTTTCTTCAATTACAAAACTATTTCTTATACTGTTATTTTTATGGCCTTCATAAAACTATTACATCAAAACTGATCTTCAGTTTGTTTCCTTTCCTTCAAGAGATTACATAAAGATTTGCACAACTGTCACATTAACCTTATTACACATTCACTTTTCGGATGAGTAACTTTCTTCCCTGAAGACAGTTTTATATAATAAGCATCAATTACAACCGGTAGCTGATACATGGCAGCACCTGCTTTAACTCTGTTACCTAAGTTACAATTGGATACATTCGAAGGAACAGGAATAATTCAATTATGTGAGCTACCTGCACAGTATTAAGAACTACAGCTAATATGCTTTGACCAGAATAAGTCCAGAAAGGCAAAATATGGTGTCACTCACTTACTGAAGAACTGAAGAAAATTTAGTAATGGAGGGATCACCGATGCTATTCTAAATAAATAACTCCAACTTTTTTTTCTAATTGAAGGAACTAACACCTGCACTGCTCTCTACTCTACACTCAGCATTATCTCGCCTCCAGAAATACTAGCTGCAAGTTCTTATCTCACTCTGAAGTGAAAATTTATAGTAACTATTTGACAGTAACCCCAGCTTCTAAAGCCAGTTTGAATATTCTCCAATGTTCTTAACTCCCACAAAGCCATTCACAGCTCTGTTGCCTTGCACGACCTACAAAAAAGTTCAGATTTCAAGAAAAAACTCAGGACCAAGAATATTACCAAGTGTCAACCCAGGAAGGTCACCTGAACGTGAGGAAGAACTTTACTGTGAGGGTGACTGAGCACTGGAATAGGTTGCCCAGAGAGGGTAGTGAGTCCCCTGCGCTTGAGATATATTCAAGAGCCATCTGGACACAACCCTGAGCAGTGTGCTTGAACTGGATGACCCCTGGTGATCTCTTCCCACCTCAACCATTCTGTGATTTCCTGTCCACAGGGACTATCAAGCAGTATCATCTCATCTGTTATTATATTAAAAATAACAAATCACTATTTCATCCAGTTACTGCATTCTTTATTGAGTCCACTCATTTCAGTTTGGTTAACAGCAGCAAAATTGTACTTGAGAATGTATTGTTTGAAAATGACCAGCACAGCCTAGCACACTGGATGCAAAATATCTGGAAGACACCTCAGGAATGACTCAAACATTCCTGCAACAAAAGTGTTCCTGGAAGTGGAGGGAGGCAACTCCAGGCAAGCCGAGTCTAACCCTCCCAACAGCTGCTTTTAATTACAATATTCAAACCAGATCAGCAGAAACACCCCATGACCCAGAAATAGATAGGATACATGAGGACACTGGACAGGATACATGATGCCAGCTGTTTTAACAACTGGAAAGTAAGGAAGTTTTTTAGGTTAGATCAGCATTTTTGTAATAAGTGTCATTCCATGCCTTGAGTTTGACCCATGTTTTTATTACAGTTTTAATGTGCAACATCTGTCAAGCTCTGCATGAAGTAACATCAGTATTTTATTAAGGTAGAACAAATATGTCAAATATTAAATAATCACCATAAATTTTAAGCGATAGCCTAAAGAAGAAATTGAACCAAAATATTAAAATCTATCTTAGAAATGACTAGCCTCATGAGACAACGAAACAGGCCGCCTGGACCTCAGCCTCAGAACAAGTTAGAAACTCTTTCACAGGAAGTCCTTAGCTTTCTCCTGAAAATAATCCTTTGACATAAACCTGTTTCACTGAGAATCTGGATTCATAGCTTCCCATGACTTTAACAAGCAGTTAAACCACATTCAAGATTTCGTAAGAACGCTTCTTTCCAAAGCTTTCTAGTGCACACCAAAGAAGGTGCTTGTCTCTCCCACACCCACAAAACAAATTTACTAAGGTGACTAGACATCTGCTAAGTAAAGGGTAGAAAACTGACTTAAGTTCTATCTCTCAGCAGCAGCAAATTTCCTCTGGCAAAAGACCTACATTTCTCAGCTTCCTGAGACAGGTACCTCAAACTGTAAGCATATCCAGGCATTGAAACTTGAAGAGACAACCAGTGAACTCTTCAAGTGACTGAGGCAGCATCCATTCTATAAATCACATGATGCTGCTATAAAGAACAGTGGTCCCCACATACCTGCACTGTTAAGACATCATCACAAGAACTGAGAGTCCTCCAACAAGAAGTCACTAAATCACGAGCGAACAGTAAACAAGTTGAGTTTACAGAAGTCTCTCCAAGGCTCCAGAAGGCCCTAGTGCCAGCTTCTGGGCACAGCAATGAACAACGCAGCAACTTCTGAAGTGAGAATAGATAATGTATTCCATATGTTTTAAGTCATCATTTCAGCACTTTGTTACCAAAAAGCCTCTGGCATCCTGCAAGAAGACTTCTGGGGAAAGATTTCCATAAAGAAATTTCTTGAAACCCGTATGGGAGCAACCAAGAAAACCTTGACAAACTGAACAGCAGAAATAGTCTGGAACAAAACCAAGGTCTTAAGCTTCTAAACCTTGCAGTGTACTGAGAGAAAATGAAGCAGCCACATCACTGTCTACATAAAGAGCTGACAAAACACAAATCCCAACTGTGTGTGCCTGCAAGGCTTATAAAAACTGAACCAGCCACAGCCTGACTAATATTCCCATATCCTTCCTTCTAATAGCAATGGTGCTTGCAACAGGCAGGTGGCAAAGCAGTTCAGAAGTTACTCTAGACAAAAAATAACCTATACTGATTTTGGACAGAAGCCTGGATAGCTAAACAAGCTTGCTAGCACAAGAGGCAGACCAGAAAAACACAAAGCTGAGGGAATCTGCAAAGTTGAACTTTAGCACCTCCAGCCTATAAACACTGTGGAAAAACAATGCAAGGAAGGTTTATCAACTGGAATATAGCACCTCTTGAAGATTCCTCACTTTCTTTAAGTTATGTAATGGTTATTGCAGGACATTTGGAAGAATTCTAGATACTTGCAATGGTTTGCCTGCAAAAGTGGCAAACTCAAGCACAGCATCTCAGTTAACACCAGCAACAAGCTTGTTTTCACAGTTCAATTGACTAAAGTTACACTGTGAAGTAATTATGGTAATACACACATTTACGTGAGAATCTAAAATGCTTTCTGCTTCCTAAGGGTCACTATGTGGCTGGTGCCCTATCTTAGTCTGTTCTAATCACTGGGGGCAACTTCGATCTCTGAGGCTGATGGTGTTGGGAGTATTGCCTTAATATAAAATGGAAGAGTCACATCTTTCTCTTAGATTAAACTTCTAAATACAGATGTCTGTAATCTACCATATTAACAGGAGGTATCAATTTTGTATCAATTTAACATTATACACCATGAGGAGAGAATTAACAGGAATGGCAGTCATGGTAAAAAAGAATAAACAATTACACGTCACCATCCCGTCAAAGCTATGCAGACCAGAGACTTGCATGGATTCAGATGCGAGACAGACAAACAGGTGCTATGGTCCTACAGCCCATTTTCTAGCATAAGCAAAACTAAGAAGGAATGAAAGGCTAAAACAGAAGAGTGGGACATCTGCAGAAGAGGCTCCCACACGAAATACCCATAATCAAGTCCCGTGGCAAAAGTCAGGAATGTTCTGTTCATGGGAGATGCTACTATGGAATTTTACTCAGCATCTGATATAGAACAGACTCTCTTCTTCCCCTTTTATAAAATATAAAGGCAATGCATAGCCTACAAGGATGACTTTTATTAACACAGGATCAACAACTCTGGATCTTAAGTTAGTGCTCTTCAGCTAAAGACTAAGGAGGAAGTACTTCCAGAATACATTTAAGCTAGTGGCACCTAAGACATACAAGCTACAGCCATTTTCACCCTGTGTGTCAAGTTCAAGAAAGCACATTTGGAAGTTAGCTTACCAGTGAAAAGTCAGGCATGACTCACACCTGCACAGAGCTGCTGCTTACAGCCATTCAGTAAAGCAACAAAAATGGAGTTCCCTCGAAGGTACTATGCAGAGTACCACAAGCTCAGTGCTTCACTTGTAATAGTTGTTCCAGAGCTCTGCATTCAAAAAGTTGCTTACGGCATATTCGGTGTCATAAACCCATTTTTTGTCAACCATACTTCAAAAGCAATCTCATCCACACAAAAGAAATGTGTGCTTTTTGCCCCTGTACAATTAAACCTCAACATTCACTAAAGAAATTTAAGGAAGATGTAAATAGAAGCATTTTGCATTGGCCTAAGTAAATTATTTAAATTCTGAAGAAGGCTTCCAAAAGACATACTTGAAAAACACAGGCATGCCAGAACAAGTCCATTCATCAGGTTTTCCTCTAACGTAAGTATCTTATCAGTTGTTAGCAATCTTATACTCTTCCTTTAGTTAGAAGTTCAGAAAGTCAGATGTGTGTTTTCTAGAAAAAGCAAATATCCATATGGTCATTTTTACAGCCAGGAAGGATGACCTAAGAGCCACACTTACTAAACCCAAACCTCCACCCAAATAGTTTCACTGCTTTATAGACAGGAAAGTTAACTTCTGACAGAGAAATCTAGAAACGCATGGTATTTGCAAAGCAAAAACAAGTTCATGGCAGGCTGCGCTCAGCTGTCTTGTGGAATCTACTGAAGGCATGCTACCCGCATCCCTTCTGAGTTAAGATTCTGGCTGGTAGAAGCAGCCTTGCTGTGTTGCAAGCATCTTACATCACAGGGAGACAAGTTCTGATAGTGACAGTTTACAGAGTTTATCCCACTCAAAACAACTCATTTTGCATTATTAGCCAGTCATGTAGTGTTACAGTGAAAACACACATGAACACCCTTAAATTCTCCCAAGCACAGACAGAATGAATTGCCTTGAGCAATGCTCCTATGAAATTCCTGACATAGAAAAAGTTTAAGCTTCCAAATAAAGCATTTTTGAGGCTGGACCACCTTCTTCTGTGTAGTCAGTGCCCAGCTGGCTGAAGGTTCAACAAAAGCAGAGCAGAAATACCAGAATACACTATTGTATTAAGTGGCTCCTGGCAATAAAGGATGCAGAGAACAAGTGCTCCAGCAAGCGCAAGCACATCTATACCAAAGACCCAGCACCGGACATCAGCAAGAGACATCAAGAAGCAGGTACCAGTAAATTCTCCATTTCCTCTTCACAAACACAGGCAAGTGTTCTCTCTCCCCACAGGCAGACTGCATCGAGACACCAGCCAAAAGGAACCTCGTAAAATAGGAGCATGCTGGATTTTGCATTTCAAAAAAATTCCTTTTTATTCCTCTAAGGAATCATTCAGCTGTAGCAAATAAATTTCATTAGTGAAATCTGACTTAGCAAAGTAAGTTACTTCATTCATTTTATGACTTTGCCATCTGTTTTACCACCCAATTACAAAAGCGTAAGTACTCTTTTGTAGTATTATTGCAAGAGCATTACTTTTGTAGCCATATTTTGTTGTGGTAACTTGTCCTCTTGTTTACATTCTAGGCAGTGCAAAATCCTAGTAACTTTTTCTGTTTTATTCAGGGGAAGAGGATTTCATTTGCATGACTCATTGAATGAGACTGGTTTGCAAAGACACAAAGGCTTATAATTAACCTTTTGAGTCGGTGATTCAAGGACACAAGCTGTTATAGACCTGGTGTTGCATGGTAATACAGCATTCATGAAGTAGAAACACTGGTTAGTCTGTTTCCTCCCAATTTTTAGATGCTGTTTATTCTAAAACTATTGAAGCTACAATTTGAAAAATTGGTAGAGTCAACCTAGTTTTACCTAAAAGACCCACCTGGGCAATTAATTATCTTTCAGTTCAATATATGCTTGCCAATCATATAGAATCATAGAATAGTTAGGGCTGGAAAGGACCTTAAGATCATCTAGTTCCAACCCCCCTGCCATAGGAAGGGATATCCCAAACTAAACCATGCCTCCCAAGGCTCCGTCCAA
>JBCJKH010038829.1:37734-50707 GCA_039877255.1 Loriculus beryllinus
GACTGTGGCGGGCGGGGCCGGGCGGGGCGGGGCGGCCGAGGGGAGCCCTGGCACCGCCCCCGCGCGCACAGCCGGCGGCGCGCGGCGGCGGGGAGGGGGGCGGAGCGCCGCAGAGGCGCGAGCGTCACCGGGCGAGGCCCCGCCCACTGGCGCTGCGAGCGGAGGGGAGGGGGCGGGAGCCAGGGGCGGGGGCAGCGCAGGCGCAGTGGGTGCATAGAGGGGGTCCTGCCGCGAGGCTGCGGCTTCCGGCGGGGCGGGGCCGCGCGGGGTCGGTTGTGGCTGAGGGGAGCCGGTAACGGCAGCGCGGTCACCTCAGCAGAGCGGAGGGCTGCAGTGGGAGCCCGGCGGTGGCAGAGCTCCGCCGCCTTTAGAGCGAGGCACTGAGACAGACACGGTAGCTTCATGTCAGCTCCCTCTTCCCCGCAGCTAATCCCCGAGTAGATGAGGCGTGTTCTGCCAGGGTAAGGAGATGAGTTCCTGACGTCTGTCGCTAGGTTTATAAACACGTCTGTTTGTACAAAACACGAGCTTCCCTGAGGGACAAGGACAAGCTGAAGAGGTATTTAGTATACCGAGTGTAAGAGGAATTCATCACTGGTGGAAGGGATCACGAAGCACTGAAATTATTAGAGATTGTTTTATAGTCACAGACCCTTCCATGCAAGAGGGGTTTAGAGATGCCAAACAAAGCAGGGAGACAGAGCTCCTGTGTTAATAATTCAAATAATCACGATGCCCTAATAACTAACTGTTAAATCATTGGCTTAAATGGGAGCTTTGCATAAACACAGTATGATTTAAACTTGTAATGTAAGTGATGAAATAGAACCAAAGCAAAGCACAGAACTTGACCGCTCAGTATGTGGGTTTATCAGGCTGTAACCATTGAGAAAGCACAGGAATTGTTTTGAGCTCTCCCCTTCTCCTCACGGTCAGATTCACTTCATGCAACCATTGAGCTCTACTGGTGAAGCAGGTGAACTTTTCTGTACAAAACCCATATTTTTTGTTGTTCTCTGTGCTCGGTTTTGTGCAATTTTTGACGTCCTGGACATTTAGCCGATGTTTAGTCCATCCCCTTTTGGATTTAGTTTTGTTTGCCTCACATGTCAGTATGAGCTAATCTTTGCATATTCGACAGAGCCTGAGAAACTGATAGCAATAAAGAAGCAATACAGATGCAGCCTGCTCTGATTGAAACACCAAAAATGCATGAATTTACACAAATAAATGTTGGATTCTGTTAAATGAAGGGAGAAAAAGAAAAGGGGGGGGCAAGGGAAGCTGGTAATGCTGAGTCAACAGAACAGTCACAAAGATTTTGGATATTTCATGACAGGCTGTGATTAGGTTTTCCACGAGACCATGAAAGTGTTGGAAGAGGCTTAGCATGACCTTGTACACGTATTGATTCAGGAGCCTTCAAGGAAATCCTGGACCAGCTTTTGCAGCCCTTTGATTATTCCTGGACTGTATTACTTCCTAATACATATTCCAGAACCCTTCCGCTGCAAGAGTGGCTGAGTCACAGTTAAAATGTCATTAATACTGTGGTCTGTGGCCATTCAACACTTCCTACTGCACAGAGAAGCCAAGAATTATTATCCTGTCTTCAATGCCTGCATTCAACCGTGTACCAAAATCACAGAGTTTTAAAAATCATTAGTTGCAGAAAAGATGTCACTGGTGATTGACACGTGGTCACTCCTTTCTCTCTTGTTCCCTTAATCTTTTCATCCTTGTCTCTTTCCTCCACGTTGTGTGAAAAGGAATGGTGATGGATCCAGTGATGAAGTCAACCAAGTTTTTGCATTGATTTTAACAGCAGTTTGAGTCATGCCTAAGAAGATATTTTTGTGCTCATTAGTGTTACAGTTCAGATCAGAAGTGCACCTCTGACACTAAGTTCTCAAGTGTCCTGATTTACTCTGCTTTGACTTGCAGTGCAGAGTGGTCTTGGGACAGGCAAACTGGCTTTGTGTAGGGTGGGACAATAAGAGGCACTGCCGGAGTGCACCTCGTGTGCTTCCACTGCTGATGGACATTCTGTCCAGCACCAGACTAGAGCTAGTGCAAAACAAACGTAATACATACAGTGTAATTGCCAGTGACTGCTTCACTCTATAGAAATGCCCCTTTTGCACTATGCTACTTGTTCACGGATGTGGCCTTTGTGGACTTTGTTCATGGCTTTCTGGCCTTTTGATCTCCCTTTAGAGATATCTTGTTTAAGACAATGAATGTCATTTTGAACTCTGTGCTGTGGCCCAAGCTGCGTTTCATAATGCAACAGAACCCAGTTTATAGTATACCCCTCAGCCTCTGTTTGTCAAACGTCTGCTGGCAGCTTGCCTTAGCCAAGTGGAAAAAAAATGAGCTCTTTAACCCAAAGCTAACAGAAACATTTCCATGAAAGTCCATTACGTGAGTAATTCCTATTCAATTGCTAGGAAGTGACCAGAGTGAGAGCATCTCTGTAGTTTTAGGGCATAACTCTGGCTCTCAGTGTAAGAGAGCAACTGGTCAGAGGAGAGCAGGTATTTGCAGCTATTCCGCACCACTGACTGCATAGGAACTCGGGGTTGAGCAGTCCAAGGTAGCAGCTGGTGAATTGCTCACTGCTCTCTAGTGTTTAAATGCTAGAGAGTGCACCTAAAACCATACAGGCAGTGTTGTAGAAATCTGCAATGTAGCCCTAAGGATGTATGAAGTGATTGTCCTTTGTTGTGTGTTAGTGTATGTGGCAATACAGCTCTGCACATAAAATACTTGCAGAGAAAAATTACGAAGTGTAATTAATTGTGCGCTGGTAGTATTTGCATTGTGCACCATAAGACAGCTAAGAAATCAAATGATACAAGGATTTCATTTACCTTAACCTTTAGATATAAAAAGCAGATGAAAGTTGTGATGAGAGACGAATGGGCAGTGGACTGGCCAAGATCAGAGCAGATTAGTGACACTGTGAGAGTATGTCACTACCAGCTGGCAGCTAAGCACCATGCAGCTCCTCATTTATACTCCCCCTACCTCCCAGTGGGATGGGGAAGAGACTTTCAAGAGGGTAAAACCTGTGGGTTAAGAACAGTTTAATAATTGAAATAAATATAACAATAATAATAATAGGAAAACGAGACAGATGTGTAAAACTCAAGAAACACAAGTGATGCACAAGACGCTTACAACCTGCTGACTGATGCCCAGTCCATCCCCAGGCAGTGATCTATGGCTCCCAGCCAACTCCCCCCAGTCTATATACTGGCCATGAAGTTTTATGGTATGGAATATCCCTTTGCCTAGTTTGAGCCAGGTGTCCCATCTGTGCTTCCTCCTGGCTTGTGCCCCTCCTCACTGGCAAAGCATGAGAGACTGAAAAGTCCTTGATTGGGGTAAGCCCTGCTGAGCACAACTAAAACATCAATGTGTTATCAGCATTATTCTCATACTAAATCTAAAACCACAGCTCTGTATCAGCTACTAGGAAGAAAATTAACTCTATCCCAGTCAAAACCAGAACAAGAACTAGAGATATAATGGACATGTCAGACAAAACATGTTAAAATCTTCGGGAAAAACACTAATGTCCAATTTCCTTTCCCAGGGAACAAAACCCATTTGTTCCCTTTAGCACACGTTTTATAGCACACAATATATATCTGAAGCATGCTTTTAAATTAAAATGCTTTATTTTTAACAAATTTATTTATTTTTAATTTAAATTAAATGCTTTAATTTTATCTTAGATTTCTGTTGAGATGAATGAACCATGTTCTTTGGAAAACCACCTTATCATGTATAAAAAATCTTCCCTCAAGATCTCAATAAATCTTCCAGGGTGAGTGAGACTTCATTTTTCTGAGGGACAAAACAGAAAAGGAACAAAACCACTTAGTGGTTCTTGAGGAAACCCTCCTATTTCAGCCCAGAATTGATTATTAGCACCTGTTGGGTCTGTGGGCCTTTGTGTTGTAAAGTATGGCTGAACTGAAATCAATACTGGGGGGTGGGATTTCCTGGTATTATGGGCAATTTCTTCTCTTTTATGCTGGTGGCACAACTCTATTGGAGTTTATTAGACAATGGTTTATTAACAATGCATAAGGACGCATGAAATGTATTTGTGATTTAATGGACTTTATAGATAGCAGGACTGAAGGAAAAAAACCATCCAGCTCAAACCCACTCCTCCATCCCCAACAAAAAAGTAGGGAAAGAGCTAGGAGCTTTCACCTGCCTCCAGTTTGTACTAGTTGTGAGAAATCACAAGTAGCAAGTGATGAATATGGTAAACTATGGCTTGGCTGACCGTCAACATGCTCATGCTTCCCAGCTTTGTAACTCTGTGTGCTTTTGGATGAGTGTGTAAGGGACAGTCAGATTTTAGGGAGATTTATAATTCACGTGAGGTATATAACTGGCAAACCCAAGTGCAGATGCAGTATGCAGCTCCCACCACACAACAGAGAGCAATGCCTGCCTTCAGAAGGTGATGCACGTACTGGGGGGTGAATCTTCATCTGAGTGTGCCTGTTTCTTTCCAAAAACTAGCAGAAGAATCTGATGTGACAAAGCTTATTTTGGTTCCTGCTTTTAGGCAGTACAACTACACATCCTAGGGGACAGCCTATAGGATTGGGATGCAGGTAAACCTAATTCTACTCTGTGATGGCTGGGCTAGGGTTAATTTTCTTCTTAGTAACTGGTATAGGGCAATATTTTGGATTTGGTCTGAAAACAGTGTTGATAAGGCAGGGATGTTTTCATTATTGCTGAGCAGTGCTTGCACAGAGTCAAGGCCTTCTCCGCTTCCCACATCACCAGTGAGCAGGCTGGGGGTTCGCAGGGAGTTGGGAGGGGACACAGCTGGGCCAGCTGACCCAGACTGACCAAAGGGGTATCCCATACCATATGACATCATTTTGGGCAATAAAAAGTGGGGAAAGAAGAAGGAAGAGGGGGACATTCGGAGTGAAGGTGTTTGTCTTCTCACATAACCAATACGTGGGACAGAGCCCTGCTCTCCTGGAGATGGCTGAGCACCTGCCTGACCATGGGAAGTGGTGAATCAATTCCTTGTTTTGCTTTGCTGGCATGTGCAGCTTTTGCTTTGCCTTTAAACTGTCTTTATCTGAACTCATCAGCTTTCTCACTTTTACCCTTTTGCTTCTCTCCCCAACCCCACCACCTGGGAGGGTGCTTAGTTGCTGACTGGGGTTAAACCGTGACTTATTCTTACAGTGTCACTAACCTGCTCTGATCTTAGCAAGTCCACTGTCTGTCTGTTTCCCAACACAACTTTAATCTGCTTTTTATATTTAGAGGTTAAGTTATACAACGCAGGAATAGTCTGTCTGTCTTTATGCTTTTGCAGTACATACAACCCAGGGACTATTACATCATCTCTTCTCAAAATGAAGGAACCCAGTCCAGATTCTGAATGCTGCAAATCCACACACACACATAGGTTGTGTGGGCACTTGCTCCTACTACTCTTTCTCAATGCAAGGATATCTTAATCTGTCATCTGACAGAGGAGCTTCCCATCATCTGTGACTACCTCCAGACCTGTCACACATGTCCCCCTACACTTGCAAACAGATACATACTCTGTAAAAACAAGATAGTGGGATTATTGTAATCAGCTATTGGGTAATGAGATACTTGCATTTGCTTAGCTCTATAAGCTGTCCAAATTACATAATTCTCAGTGCTCTGTCTGAGTTAGACATGGTGCTTAGCACATATAGCTTGCTTTGTGCCTGTAGAAAAAGTGCAGTGATGTGACTTGAATAACAATGGATTCAAGAGTAATGATGAGTTTGCCATCATTCATCTTGTCATTCAACAGAGCTAAGAGAAGTTACATCATTCGAGTAGGTGACTAGGAATCTGGACATCTGAGATTTGAGGGTTACAGCACAGTTGGTTTATGAGATATTAGGACAGATAAAAACATTATTAGGAATATACTTAAGGAATTACCAAATGTCTAAAAATATACAAGCACTAAAACCTATAATACAGTGTTTATTGTGTGTAATTATAGCAAGTCTTCATAATTTAATTGGGTTTGGTTTTAAAACATAAGACATGAAAAGCAGTATCAATTTGCTTAGCCAATGTAGAGTTATGTGAAATATGCAATTTTATGGAGTACTTGTCTACATGGCACTGGTGTAACATCTCTAACTGGCATTTGTTGGGATTGAGCTCCTTTATGGTATTGCCTTTCCTGAAAAATGTGTCCTTCCCACATACTGTTTTACTGAAATCAGTATTTGCCACTGAGTGCTGTTTCTCTTTTTAGCCTGCATGTTATATAACCCATATCCTGATGTGTATTCAATCAGAACACTTAAGGCTAACAATAATCTCTAAACCAGCATTGGTTTAAAATAGCTCAGAGTAGATCTAAAGCCATTTAATTTTTCTGTCATGAAAATAACACAAAAAATACAGTAAAAAAATATTTTTCTAATCTTAGAGTTGCCTGTTACTTCTCTCACCTTTTCCTTTTAATCTCTTTTCTGCTTTCCATATCCTTCTTTTTCTATTGCTCCTTTTTTGTACTTTATATGGTTTCATACTTGCTTCTTGGTTTTTACATGGTTTTTTACAGCTTTTCCTCTTGTGTGTCTCTAGTCTCTTTCCCCACCTCTTTCTTTCTTTGAGGATTTCCTTCTTACTTCTGATGGAGACAAGCTATAGTGGAGTCAGGCGAATTGCACTTTGGTTTCTAGTTCTGTGGCTGTGGTCACTTCCTCTCCCCATATCTGTGTTCCCCAATCTGGAAAAAGAAGATAATTTGGCCTCCATGCTGTTAGCTTTGACACATACTGGTGGAAAGCTCCTTGAAGCACAGCTCTGAAGTGATGGGTTTCATTGATTTCAGCTGTCTGATGTCAGTAAAGAACATAAACCATCATGCAGTGCCTGATTTTAGTTTTAAAAATTATCAGAAAAGTCTTTAGAAGGTGAGAGGTGTGGGATAAGCAAGAAATGGTCTGTTATGAATATGTTATAGTTTCCTATGAAACCTTGTAAAGGGAAACTGCGTGCATGTGAAGCCAGCCCTCCCATGTTCATTTCTGTGAGTATTTAAATCATGGTTGCATGCCCCTAGTGCCTTTGGGAAAAGACTTAGATAAGAATTACTTAGAGATTGTAATACTCGTGTCAAGTAGAAATCAAATTTTATCCATATCTTGACTATGCTCTGAGAAAAAGATATCCCTGTCAGTGTCAATGCATTTCTACATCCATGGCTGTTTGCTATAAACCTAGCTTTTTGATGGTTGCCTATATAGCTTTCAGCTTTGAAGGATCTTAGTCGCTCTCAGTAAAGGAGTAGGAAACAATCAAAACCTGCCAGTGTTAAGTGCCTCACCCTATACAATAAGTTGTGAAGTAAAACTTGTTTAGTCTGTATGGCTACAACAACAACAACAAAAAAAGCAGATATCAGCATTCTGATGTTATTCTCAGGAACTAAATATTTACAATCCATAACCGTGGAGTTAATGTAGAGAGTGAAGATGACAAAACATATCGTAGTATTTATGGGTTGTAAAGCCATAAACTACAGACTGTATCAGACTAAGCTATGATTCATAAAAGCTAAGCAGCACTGGGTTAAGCCTACCTTAGAGGGAGGAGCACCTAGGATAGATACAGGAATTGTCTGAATGCTCGCCATGTTTTATATTCCTATTCCAGTTACATGCCCATTTTATGGCTCTATCACTGCTGATCACTCTGAAATCCCATGGCACTCTGTGAAATAACCTAATATTACCTCTGATCTCCTGACTGGGTATCAATTCAGATAATCACAGCAACACCTGTTATGCATCCTGCAGTTCTGACTGGAACTACTGGTGTTCACTGGCTGCCCCAGGCCCCAGTTCTGTATTTAGGGTTACTATGGGCTGTTATGTGGCTGCTGGTTTCTTTGATTAGCAGTTCAGCTGAGGGATTCTGGAAAGATGCAATTCCAAGAAGGAGTTGGAAGCAGGTCAGTGAAGGTACTGCTGGTGATTTATTTTGATTTTCATTCTTTAGATGAAAAAACTTCAAGACTGGGTGTAAGATTAATAAAAAAACCCAACATCCCCCCCCTCAAGAAACTAGGAACAAAAAGATACACCAATGTTGCACTAAATATGGATTTCCTGGAATCTTTTCCAAATTGCTATCATTGAATTGTATCAACACTATGTGAAGTTTTCCCTTGTTCTCTGTTAAGTCTAGAGTATATTCACTGAAAGAAATAGTTTGCTTGAATTCATGCGAGAATATGAACGGAAAATGTGTTGATCCTTTCTCAGAGAAACAAAGTACCATTCAATTAAATAGAAAAATCACCAGAAATGGAAGAACTATAAAATTACAAAATGTTATTTTCATATGAATCACGATGTTCCCAGGGCATGCATTGTGAAGCATGTTACAGAGGCAGGAATTTAGCAAGAAGCAGAAAAACAAGACAAAAAATAAGCAAAGTAGTAATAATACTGCAGTTTTTAAAAGGTCCCCTGAATAAGCATACCTGCTAAAGCAGGGTTAAAACCCTTTAAAAGGGGATAAGATAACCTCCAATTATTTGAGGGTAAGAGAAGATTTTCTCTGGGAACAATTTATTTCTCTTGTAACTGTGCACATGAAAGCTTCTTTAAGCAGCAGTTTTTGCTGAACACAGATTAGTGTAGCAGGTGGGCATGCAGGATTCAGGCAGTAATTCCTGTTATCTTCTACACTGATGATAATGCTTGGCCAGTTGGTTTTGTTTTTTTCTGTGAACTGAGCCAGTTCAACATCTGTGTATCTAATATGCCTGAGATGCTATAATTAGAACATTGTTAATTATTCATCACTCTTAACTCTTCTCTTGGGAGTGGTAATTTGATAGAACATTTCTGAATACTGGGACACTACCTTGATCGAGGAGCTTTTTGAAAGTGCTTAAGCTGCTGTTTCTCATGTATGATCTTAGCCAATGTTACAATTTTAGGTAGGTAAAGAGGCTACTATATGTCTTTGAATATTTGTCTTCCTAAGAAAACCTGGCACTATCCCTATCCTGGAAAAATCATGCAAATTTGTCTAGCTAAATACATACATTTGAGCAAAATGGAAAAAATCATTTTGTGTTTAAAAATTAAAGTGAATTTTAGGCTTATCAGTCGTGCTGAACTGTGACCACTTAAAGTCCTCTATTTGCAGAACAGTCATTGTGCAGACAAAGCAAGCAGTGGCATGTTCCCCTCTATTATTTTGGAAGTGCTTTCTTCAAGAGGGTCAGCAAATAATTTACTTTTCTGCTTATTCAAGACATTGTCGAACCACTGGAGACAGTATTAAGATCACAGATCAATTTATTTGCTCACCTTCCATCTCCTTTATAAAAGCTGGAATACAAACATATTTAACTCTTTCAGCTGCATTGACTTTCCCTAAGTAATACACTTTATGCCTGTGTGTTTGAAGATAGCTACTCCTTCTTCGCACATATCTTGCACTTCTCCTAGGATTCCTAGGTCCACATGTAGACCACTCTGTAATGTTAGTGAGGCCACTGGACTATTTCCTCTCTACTCAGGTACCTACACACAAGTCCAAGCTCATCTCTGTTTCGTGTTTCGAGACTATTTCAGGCACTTCAGCATGGCTGATGACAGCTGGAAACAGAAAATTTGCTGTGAGAGATCTTGAAATGCTGCCAAACAGCGTTTATGTAGGAGACGTGCTCTTCTTGCTGTAGATCTGGCATTCCCCCTTGACCAAGTTTCAAGCTAGTGCCTGTACAAAGGTCTAGGATTAAACCTTGAACCTCATGCTGCCATTGTGCACAGATTCCTGTGTACAAGGAGACTAGCAACATGGTGACCAAGAAAATGCAGAAATACAAGGCAAATATTATAGACAGCTATCATCTCTCCCCATGCTTTCCACCCCTGAGTTAGATTAAAAGCTCCTTTATGGAATGTTTCCCTGTTTTGCTGAATGATTGTTGCTTTTGTACCCCTGTTAAATTCTGTCCTTTTCCTTAGGACTCGGGTGTGGGAGAGCATGATCTACAGACTTCTCACTCCTTCTAAAAATTCACTGAGTTGTGAGGTGATCTTGCTGTTCTTACTGAGCTTCTCAATTTCAAACACTAGCTCTTGGGGACTAGTTTTGTGAGGGAGCAAGTCTACCGTCCTGCACAGCACCTGTAGGTGCTGTGGTGCAAGTGCTACAAGTAGGAGCCGTGGTCTTTTGTGGTGTGGATGGAGGTGGTTGTAGAGGAGGGGCTGCAGTCCTCCTGTAGGGCTTCTACTCTCTCATAGTAGAGAGGAAGATGCTATTAGCCCCCACTCACCATCCCTGCTTGGTGTATGCAAAGTGTATAAAGGTCCCTCTTCTAGTTTGTCTCCCTGCGTCCCTGAAGTGCTGCTAGCTCAAAGGGGAAAATTCTCTGTGGCTGTCGTGTCCTCTAGGTGAAGGAAGCACTTGGCAATGTTCCTTCTTGTGCTAAGGGGCAAAGCAGAGTAGGTAGCACGTTGCAGGGACTCAATTTCCTCTTAATAATCAGTCTGGAGTCTTGTCGTTCTCAGGCTGATGAATTAGGAATTTCACTCCAGGTTTATTCACGATGGAATTAGTGGTTATGGATGCACTATGTCCCAGCAAAAAAAAACCCAAACCAAACCAAACAAACAGCTTTCTTTGAGCCTCTGATTCTGTGTAAAGCCAGAAAGATACATTTAAAATGTTGCTTCTCCTGGCCAGGTTCTCCTTTCTTGCCACCCCAAAACAAAACAAACCAAACTGGAGTTACAACTCTCCATGGAGATTATCCTTCTGCAAAATCATAGAACAGTTGGGGTTGAAAGGGACCTTCAAAGGTCATCATCTAGTCCCATTCCCTGTCCTCCCCCCCCAGTAAGCAGGTACATTTTCCACTAGACCAGGCTCCTCAGAGCCCTGTAGAACCTGGCCTTGAATGTTAGAGGGATGGGGCATCTACTACCTCCTCAACTGCTACAGTGTTTCACACGCTCACTGTAAGCAATTCTTACTTTTCATCCCTAATCAAAATTAGCTCTAATGACCTCTAGGTGGGTATAGAAATCTGGATGCCTGAAACCCATGGCAACGCCTTGGTGCTTATTAAGAATACACAGATGAGATTGTGCACATGTAAAGAAAGCCTCGTTGTTTAATAGGCTGAAGATCAAGCTGCATCTCAGTATTTAATAATGAGAATACTTGCCTATACAAAATCTCCCCACCCTTTACTGTCAGAAGTCTTGCAAAAATTAGATACTTGTATGCAAAATTCAACCAAAACATTATATTTTTTCTACCTCCTCTTTTCAAGCCTAACACCTATTGCCTTCGCAAGTTTTGATATTTTGCCTCCTCCAACATTTCTGGTTGCCAATGTAAATACATGCCATTATATTTAGAACATTTTGACATGTTTTTCAGGTGCTACCAATGACAGTTCTACCAAAGCTTTAATGGAAAAGCTGCATTTAAAATATCAGCAAAGACCATGGACTGAAACTCTGAAACTTGTCCATTTTTGCATGGTAAGAATTGCAGATCAGGTGAGAGAAGGATCTGCGGTTTTATAGCACTGGATTAAAAAAAACCCAAAACAAACAACAAAACCTTTCCTGCATTATTTTAACACTTTAGAGTTAGGTTGCTTTTTGCATTATTTCAACTTCAGGATTTAGCTCTGATTATCCAGTATTTTAGGTTATTTTCCATTCATTATCATTAGCACATTCATAGTATGTAAAGATAATTCCTTGCCCATAGGACTCGGACAAAAGACTGTTTTTCAGAAGCTGGTCAGAAACTTGCTATCTAGACTCTCTCCTGCTGTGCTATACCTTAAACTATTTTATGCTTCCCCCCCTTCCAGTAACTAATTCTATTTAAAAATTATCTTTGTAAAAAGCAGATTACAGAACTGCTGTGAGTTTAGGATAAAAGTCCCATTTGTTTCCATGCTTCTTTTCATTAATGCTTAACTAAAGCCTTACCCTAAAAACAATGTCCTGAGGCTGAACATAGTGAGAACTTTTCAGCAGTGAATGTTCTTTGTGAACTGAAGTGTGAAGTATGAGAAGTTTTCAGGCAAAAGCTAGAAGAGAAGCTGGGAGAGTTTGCTTGCCCCTCAAGTTAGTATCTTCAGCTGGGAGTTGCTACCTGAGTCTAACCAAGTACACCTACGGCACTTACTGATCTCTCCTTCTTACTCAGGCAGATTCCTCCTAAAATGAAAACCTAAGTAATTTCTTAGTTGACCTCTAGTATCATGGTGAAATTAGCTGGCATAGCTTGTGTTCGACTCAAAAGAAAAAGGAATGGAGAGCCACTCCCTGCTCCAAAGACCTCTGATACGCAATTACTGCACAGTACAGTCTTCACAAATCCATTCAGTGCTGCCACTTCAGAGCTAGCTAGAATCATAGGTCACCTCTCTGTTTGACAAGAAGAAGTAAGTAGTGTTTTGTTGTACTGAGCATGTGTGTTCTGTCTTGAAGTGACATTCTTCTTTGGCTAGTAATTTAAAGAGTCTTTCTCTGTCTTGTTTTCACAAATGTCCTAGGATAAGTCACGTCAGCTTGACAGTAATGCTCCAGATGGTCCATTGCTCTCTTGCATGGAGAAGATACAGAGGATGATAAATGGTAATGATCTGCCAGATAACTCAAGAGTGTATTTTTTAATATATTATTCTATGAAATCCCCCATCCTTCTCTAATGATGATGTTCTGTACAAAGGGGTCAAATGTACAAACACAGAGGTGGATATGACACAAGAGACTTGTGACTCATCTTTGGGCTAAGCCTTCAGGCTATAACTATTCTCAAAATCTGTGAAAATTGTCTTTGCTGAATTAACTTATTAAACTGCTAAGAGGAATTTAGTACACTCAAGTTGCATAGTGTTATACCACACTTAGTACATTAT
>JBCJKH010038833.1:0-14357 GCA_039877255.1 Loriculus beryllinus
ATGTTCAATGGCCACCTCAGGAAACTACTGCCCTGTAGCCTGTTTTGTCATATGATTTGATCTCTGAAAACTCACATTTTTAGGTAGCATATTTACTTGTTCTTCATAAGATGTGAATATCAAGGGATCATCCCTTTCCTCTAGGGTTGTGTAATTATTTGAACTACTTAAGGGACAATAGAAGCAGGACCTACTGCATCTGCTGGAGAATACCAAATGATAATTACATACAACAATGTAATCATCAAGCAACATCACCTATTTTAAAGGTAAGCCAAACTTAGTGGAGATGAGAGATGGGAAAGGTAAAAATTGGAGGTAAGAGAGAAGATTGCAGGGCATAACTTTGCTACACCTGAGCTCACTTCCTCCCCTTGCACAAGCTAAAGGTTGATGCTGGGAGGAGAGCTGTCACTCTAAAACGTTCCTCTGACAGACCTAGACCTCCACAGTATGATCCACCACAGATGAACATCCTGCGGAGTCACAGGACCTCTCCTGCAGATCACCATGCAGTACATGCATCCCCAGGGAGATGTAAGCAGGGGTTTAGCCTGACAGCTGTTGACATGTCACGATCTGTATTTCTTCTTGTGGGAAAGAAAGGTCTGTGGATCCTATTTGTGCAGAAATCTCATTTATTTGAGCACAAATGAAAAGCTTAATGAAGCTGAGGTGTACTTAGGAACATTAATATAACATGAAAATCAATCAATGAAAACACAGGAGTCAACTTTTGCTAAGGCCAGTTTAAAGGTAGTGAACAGATCAAAGCAGTTAAAACAAAAATAGTGACTTACAAAGACTAATGATAGAGAGTAAGAACCTGCACAAAACCAAACAAAACACCTGCCTGAACTTGAGGATGGTAAGGGAATTGCCCACAATGAAACATATTTCCTGAAACATGTTTACATGAAAATTGCTTGAGGGTTGGGAGCACAAAGTAATTAGCTGAAAAATTACTTGATGGGTGAGGTTAGAGGATCTGTTTGTCTAGTCAGCATTTGAGGGCAACTGCAGTGGAAGCAGAGAAAGGGAAAGGAGGGCACTGCAGGTTAAAATAAAAAGGAGCAAAGGACACATTTGTTTATTTACCGAAGTCAATAATAATACCACATAAAGCTGTAGTGCTTTAAATTATTAGAGCTGACCAAAGATCTCTCACTGTAACCCCTTTCCAATAGAAAATGCAGTTCATATAAAACTGCTGCTTTCCAGAAGTAAATAATATTCAAATATAATTTCCTGGGAAAAACAGTATTTTGAGCTGTTGAATTGACATGAGACATTTCATTTTGAATCAATGATCTCAAATGTTTTTCTTCCTATGGTAAATTGTTTTATATAAGCTCTAGACCAAGCACCTTGCTGTCTTAGGGTTGGGCTGGGCATTGTGGTTTTGAACCATCTCCAATGATGCAAACCAGCCATCACTTGACTGCATGATATAGCGCATTATAGGAATCTCTTGAACACAGTTTGTAATGAGAGGTATAACTTAAGCTTGGACCTTAGAATGAATATTGACTACCATGAGGCAAGCACAAGGTTCAGCTGCACCAGACAGTGTTGGTTATGTACTGTACTGTTTACAGGCTGGAGCATTAGAGGAATTATGATCAGAGCACCTGCAACACTCAGAAAAAAGCCACATAATGTATCTGAGATTCAAACTCCCGCTGTCATATATGCTCCCATAAGTCTGGCCTTTCAAGGGTGCATTGAAGCTTATCCCTTGCAAGTTTTTCCAGTAATCAATTTTACACAAGAAAGTGTCACCCTAAGGAGGTACATAGAAGCAGCTAGCTACTTATTTGTGGCCCTAATAAAAGCATTGATGGCATCTTAATGAACATCAGCACCAGCCTTTTGCATCCTAGGCAACTACTACACCATATTCTGGACCCCACAAGTGCTGCCGTATGCACCTTGGTCTCATGCAAGTGTCATAAGATTGCAAGCACTGGAGCAATTTCAGGCAACGTTACAACAGGATAAATAATGCACATTGAGTGGTATTTCCTGCTTTTAAGGCCCATCTGTATGATCTTTACTGACACCGAGACTTTCCTTTGCATATCATGTCCTGCCTACATCTAGTCTAGTCTTTATTATAGGAACATATTCTTATATTATTCACTACACAGTACCTCTGCTTCTACATTGAGGTATGTGTTTGGCAAAACAGCATGAGATGAGCAAGTCTTTTTCATCCACTGATGACCACACCATCAACATTTATTCCATCAACCACCCTGGAAACAGGACACTTTCCTTTCTATTTCTGGCCATTTCCAAATACAACTGTAGTCTGCTTGGAAACCCAGTGGCTCTGGGTGCAAGAGCTAATCTCAGTGCAAGCGAACTTCCTGACTGCATTTTCTTTCTGAAAAACAGACAGCAATGCTGCAGTTTAGCTAGAAGGAATTAAATCTAGCAAAGTCTTACTGCAGGAAAAAAGCATTTGCTTAAAACACATTGATTTAAATTTAAAACCTTCATACTACCTGAAAAGGAAACTTTTCCTAAGCAGGGGTTTGATACTTTAACCAATTTACATAGTTCAACGGGGTTAATAGGCTGCGTGGAGTCCCCACAAACTACCATAGGCTGTGAGTTTAACACCGTTTCACCATAATGGAGATCTTCTTCGAAGCTGATCTCTTTCATCAGTATTTATGGCTATTTGTCCCCATTATCATAATGCCATGTGTAGGCAAAGTGCACAGCTAAAGAAAAATAAACAAATGGAATTGCCAACCACTGGCAAATGCCCAAAGCTGTGCCACCATCTGCCCAACCCACCCACTGATAAAATAAATTCCTGGCATTTTTCCTAGATCCAGGAATGCTAAATTAAATAAGTATTCCTAGTTGTGCATACTGAAAGTCAGAAAATCTGGACCCTAGCAGAAAAAAAAGAGGAAATGAGTCAACATCTCAGGGACTTTCCGCTAAGAACTTTCTGTTGCTGTCACCTGGAAATCCAAATCTTGGAAGTGAGCCTAAAAATCATCCCAAGAAATATTACTGGCTACCCTAGGTCATACAAAAAGAGGAAAGTCCCAAGCCGCTGCAACTGACTCCAAAAAAAGTTGAAATACCTCTCCTGAGTTCCTGGAGGAAATCAGATGCAGGGCACTCAGTAGTTTACTTCAGTAGGAGCAACTGGGGATTAAGGCAGATTAAAGACCCACTGTAGGAATTTGTGATGGACAAGGTCATACACTTCTTCTTTTGGCTTTGGGGTAGAGTTTACACACAGATAGAGCTCACACACCAAGTCCATCACAACCTGCAAGGACAACAGCTGGATGAAAGGGGAGACTGGACCTGTAACTCCAGTGTGGCTATCTGTGGGGACGATATCAGCAGCCCTCTCCAGCAAGATTTACATCCCCACCCAAGTCAAGGCAAACCCCATTAGTGCAATGCATTGCAGTGTCAGCTCCAGCTCCTTCCAGAGGGAAAACCAGTGAACTACCTTGTAAATTGCTCTTCCTTAACAAGCAGATTTTCCACAAGCAGGAACAGGGATCATTCAGAGACCCTAAAGGCATAAGCAGTTCCTGTTTCTTCTCCATCACTTTCTTCTTTTGATAGTCAAACATCGAGCATGGATAGATCCATACAATCATTTTCCTATCCAACTTTCAGACATCTCTGCTGGTTTACACGACTGTAAGTAAAAGGACAATCAGACTGCACATTTCTCTTCCATGTATGATAATCATCATCTAAACAGAAAATGTATTTGATACATGAAGTGCTCAGCTATCAGCTTTGATTTTGTACTAGGAGCTGCTTTTAACTGCTACCAGGAATGTGTGTCAAAGGGGAAGGAAACAAAAAGAGCTCTGGAGAAAAAAAAAAAAAAAAAAGAAAAAAGAAGATAAAGAAAAGCAGCCCTGTATCTGCTATTCTAAGAGCACATGTCTGTCTGTTAACCTTAAGGGTTTGCCAATAGTAAGGGTACATGTTTCAACTTGCCGTAAAATGAATGTGCCTATGGGCCAGATTTGTATCTTAGTTATAACTATGTAAAGCAGAAATAAACTTCTTTGAAGTTCTTAGACTTACTTTGGAGTACTCTGAGATCAAAATCAGAACTGCATTTTAAACTGAGATGAACAGAACAATGAAAGGCAGAAGATTCAGATGACAATGAATACAACAAGATCTCTAATATAAATCTCAGTTTTTCTGCAGACAGTGTAATGAAGCAGGGGCACATTGCTGGCTAGATGGTTTGTATTACTATGCAATGAAGTTAGTATATAAATTATTGCATGCACACACGCTCTCACACGCTATTTCTTTGGCTTGTATTTTCATGAGTTTCTTTGCTTTCTTTGTTCTGGAAAGCAAGTAATAAAACAAAATACAAACATGAATATGTATCCAAATGCTTGGAAGCATAATGATTATTTTTAAAATCTGTTTTTCTTATTGCATGCTGCCTAGAATAAAGAAGACAGAGAAAATACATGCCTTTCATTTATTCTGAATCAAAAAAAGGATTTCCAAAGCCTCTCTGTTCCAGGCAGAACCCAAAGAAATATGTAAAGTTCTTGTATATGCAAGGGAATGCCTCGTGAAAGCATTTTAGAGCATTTCAGAACATTACAGTGTACCAGCATAATTTATGCCTTCTCTTTTTTACCATAAGAACAAATAATTAATGGATAACAAAAAAAATACTGGCTATCACTGAAGTGTTCCTTGTAAAACACTGATCTTTTTATCATCTACGATCAATAGAGAAGCTAAGACAAACACATAAACAAAGGCAGTAATTGATGATTGGGGAAATGGATTTTAAAGTTTTTTTCTGTAATAATAATACATCTTTGTACCTAAAGGCACACAAACACAAGTTGTTTGTTAACAAAATATACCTCTTAAAGTGAAATTACCACTTCTGGTCGTTTTGGTTTTTTAGAAAGAATTAGCTGAGATGCTGAATAAGATTGTTTCCAGTTGATTTAATGGGATCTGAATATATGCAGTCTTCTGAAAGTCAGGCTTACTCTGCTAAGGAAGTATGGACTCAGAAGAGCATCTTTCCCTCCTGACAGATGTGCCTGACCCTTAGACAAGTAACCGTTTGCTCAGCTTCCCAAACAAAAAACCTGGCATACAGAATGAATGACACCACAAATGCAGCGATGTCCCATACCTAGCACACATGAAGGATGCTTTTCTGCATGTTACTTGGTGAATTCCCAGTGTGAATTTGGGTGGTTTTTAAAAAAGACCAATTGAGGATATACAAAACCACCTCAGCAACAGGGGTGGGATCTTTTTTTGGCTCAAACAGCTGCTTGTACCCTTACGTTCTGCCAGGAAACTGCTTTTGGTGGGGACGCTCACTAGTTTGAAGAAACTCAACCACAAAACGTGTATTGTTTTAAAAAGTTCACATTGCTGCTGTTCACATGCAGCCGGCCATGGCACACACTGTTCATTAGGAAACATCTGTCTATGGGTTTTCACAGTTGCAAGCATTTTAAAGCATAATAATGATTCTGAGAGTAGATAACTTCAAACCAGTTATATGCGGACAGATTTTAATAACTAAATAAAAGTCACATGGAAAATTCAAGTCACTGGTGAAATGTCAACATGCTGATGTACAGGAAGACAGAGAAGAACATCCAGTCCAGTAATTGCTGTGCAATGTTTCTCTGTGTTTGAAGGTCAGAAAGGTACTTTTGTGCTGCAGAGAGGTTACACATCTATTTTACGGACAACAATGACAAAAAAAAAAAAAAATAATAAGCTCTTAGAAAAGGAAAATAATTTTCAGCAAGATGATTTTCCTAACATTGGCCTAGGCAGTTTTGATTCAGAAAGGATCTACGAGGAACAGTAATTATACAGTCCAATTCTTTTGTACCATTTGTACAGCACTTACACATCCTGTGTGAATTTAAGCTCACTTTTGGGTAGCACAGTTTTGGTGGTATTAAACATCTGAGTTCCCAAGCTGTATTTGAAGGGAGAACACTTACTCCAGATTCCGCCACAAAGAAACTAGATTTGAAACAAATGTTTTTTAGGCTCTAGATACATCGGTGCTAAACCCCAAACAGTGAATGGAAAAGGAATACTTCTGTTTCAGTGTGTGACACACACAGCAGAACAAAAATACAGCTTCAGCTATTATGTGGTAGTCAGACATTGAAATTAGACAAGCGATCAGAAGAGTCCCTTTTAACTGGGTGTGTGAGACTTGCAACACTATCACCTACTCCTCAGCCCACAACCCCATTAAAGGAAGCAGAGGTCAATTCTAAAAAGTGCTTAACATTTATTTTAGGTGCTCAGATTGTCTCTGGAGTCAGGGGCAGACCAAGGTATCCAACAGCTCACAGGGTGCAGCCTTTAAATAAAAACTTCCTCCAAGAAATTCTGCTTCTAATGTATGTATGATACTTCCACCTGGAATAAGTCATCACAGAGGAGCTGTGTAATACTTAATAGGAAAAATATTACTATTATAAAAACCCCACACATTTATTTTATACACCAGTGGAACCCAGTGCAACTCATCTGTGTGACTTATGTTGGATGTATGCAATAGACCTACATGCTAACTGAATATGGCAAATAAAGAAAATATTAGTTCTTCAGCCTCAGAGTTTGTATTTCTGTCACAGGATCAGACTGAGTTACAGCATTTTACTGCCTTCATCCCTATTATACCTGTATACATTCTTGGAGATTTTTAATAGTCTCTGTTTGAAGTGTCAAAGCATAGATCATGTAGCAAAGTTAATTTGATGATGCAGTATTATTCCTGCAAGGAGGACCAGCTAATCTGTTTACAGTAGGAGTTGTACAGCTGCACAGCAGCAATGGCACAGGACAGGCACAAGCATGATCAGAGGAGGGACTGTAGCCCTCGAGAGCCATCAGGTACAGAGATGTTTGACTGTATAGAGTGAGAATATAAAATTTACTGCAACGTCCTATTTTACCATACTTAAAACTGAACTGGGTCTGTAGTAATAATCACCACGGTATGAATGCCAAAACAGAGTGATGGACAATTGGGATAGTAAAAAAAACCAGGATGTTGGGGTGCCATTAATGCATTTCTCACAGACTAAGCATAATCTTGATCATTTGGAAAAGCTTTGACTCTCAAAAGCAAATTATCAAAGTTCAAGAATTTTGTTAAAGCACTTCAGTGTTGACACTTAAAGGGGGAAAGCAACAATTCTTCAGCACCCAGAACAACCACACTGGCAAATCAATCACTGCCAAGCTTTTAACTCCTGCCACCCTCTTCCCAAGTAAAACAGCAGGACAACTGTGAAAAACCTCAGGAAGGTGACAGGGCAAGTTGTGAGATACATATGGTTATCAAAAGTACCCGTCAATGTTTTAATGTCTGCCCTTCCGACAGGTGGTTCTTACAGGAGCTGCTGAATGCTGAATAGCTGCTCCCATGTTTTAGTGATGCTGTCACAGCCACACAGGTGCATACAGAAAATTCAGTTCTAATCTTTGTACTAGTGTTGTCACAGATTTTATCCTAAAGAGGCTGTAGAGTTACATTAGAATCTTAAGAAATCAAATGAGCTGGAGCAGCAACATACTTACCTGAAAGCTCATCAGCTGGAGATATTTCAGTTTGAATTCTTTTCCTATCATATCAGAGTGCTTGCAGGCAATCTCCGAGATTAACATCATGGGTAGGTGTTGTGTATCTAGAGGGGGGTTGCAATCTCTAAGCCATACAACACTTCCATGAAGAGGACCTCTACTATACACACATTGACAGTCTACTCAGTCAGAAGTTTCCACAACTGGATTCCATTGTTCTTCTCTCCTGGCTGCTGAGCAATGTCTTGACGTATCAGATGTTCTTGAAATAAAATTACCAGATGTCAAAAAAATGCCAACAGTATAGAGGCAATATTTAGACAGATGCTAAAACATCTCATTGTGCATTACAAGAAGTACTAGCATTCTTTTATATTTACTAGAAAGGAAACATAATTAATACCATTTAAGGGGAATGTATCTTTTCATCCCCAAATGGTTCCAAACCAAAGAAAACACAATTGAAATGTAGTTGCCCTGAGGTTGAAAGGCAGCATCAGCACATGCCAAACAAAACAAGGGAAAAGGTGGGTCAGAACATAAGACACTATTGTAGTTTTTTCTTCTTAAAACTATTTATTTGGGTCCTTACATATAAACCAAAAAGGATTTTAAACTCAAATCTTACCTGGATGATTCCCAGCCATTACATCTTTCTCAGAAGACTAAAAGTCCAAGTCGACCATGTTGGAGAAAACACAGAGCAAATACATTATAGCCTAAAATTCAATCCACAAGTGTTTAGATAGATTAAAAAATTGTTCTTACATCTAAGGACCTTCATCAATGTGCACCCCTGATTTAGACATACAGTAGCACATACTGGTTTTTGCTCAGTGCAGCTGACCTCTTTCTAAATCCTGGAAAACATTGTCACCTGTTTGGTCCTGAATGAATTCAGTTCAATGAGGATAATACAATATCCTGCCCCCCTCAGATACACACATCTTACTTCCCTGGTAGATATGAAGAGCTCATGTGAAAAGAAAGCTCTTGGGTACAGAATGAATTAGAAAAAGAACAGATTGTAAAAGGAACTTCATAATAAGGTTATTTTAAAGATAATCCACCATCTGGTTTTAAGTTTACAGCACTGAAACCCACGGGAAATGCATTTTCTTTGTTTTTACATCAAATAATTCAAGCTGGTAAGCATCCAAAATTCAGCAGGAATTTAGTTATTATAGGCAGAATGCATGGCCAGTGAAAGAAGGTAGTTGTTTCCTTCTATAATATACTCCTAATTAATTAACTCAAAAGAGAATATCAACTATTTTAATTAAAAATAGAAGTATAACTTCAGTTCGTATTCTTTACTATAAACATGTAACAATGCAGTAATCTGTTGAACAAAAGAAAGTAAAAATAATGAAATCTAGATCTGTTTTTATATGTTCTCCTAGCCTTACTGACTATATATTGCTCAGAATCTCTGCTATGAGCTATGGTATTTCTCCAAGTCAAAAACAAACTCCTCCTATTCTTCTACTGGTATTTCATGTTTAGAAATAAATGTTCTTAATCCTTAAGGATTTGTAGAACAAGCTGTCATTTTAACCCACTGTGATGCAACTTGCCTGGTATCTGAAGGAACTTTACCCATTTTTTTCTAGGTGAAACAAAATGTGGTAACTGTCACATGGGAATGGAGTCACTGCTTACTTCTGCTGTGAGAGAATTCAGGAGCAGATGAACCAACCATCACTTGCTATCTTTCCCTATATACAGCAAAAAGGACAGTGGTAATCCAAGCAGGTTTGTCAGTAGCCAAACCCTGAACACAGACACCTTTTTAAGACTTTTCCAGCAATTGTAAGGATCAAGCAATAGTTAGACTTGTGCACCCTTGCACAGATAAGCACAGGCTTTCACTGGAAGATCAATACACAATGCAGAAACAGAAGCTCAGTGTCTCAAATGTCCCCACTTACACAGAAGAACTACACTGACACATCACCCATTGCATCTGCTGCAGCTTCTCTTTACTTCATAATTCCTACTGAATTGTATGAGGACTCTTATACACAGATTAAATTGATTTTTATATTCCTCATCATTACATTAGAATCTCTTTTGTTAGTGAAATTAGATTAGGAACCTTACAGATTTTATATATTTGTGGCACAGGGAGGTGAATGCTGTTCTCAGCTCCGTCACTTGACTTTGAGCAACTCATGTAGTCTCTGCCTCAGTTCTTGCAGACACCAAATGATGACAGTAAGAGCTACCTGTCTGACAAGAAAATTGTGAAAGGCTTTTTATTAATGTTTGTGAGAATTTCATGTGGCAAGTCTGCAGCCCAATTTGCCAGGTCAATATTATTACAGCATCAGAGTCATTCTCATTTGCAGAACCTGTCTAATCAGTAGAGAAGCAAGGAATGACATCCAGATGTTTACAGTCACTTTGGAAGTGTTAAGAGAGGATGATACAAACAGCAAGGTTTTGCCCTTGCTCGTTCCTATTATGATGCTACAGTATTATTTCTTGTCAGCCTGCCCATGTAAGAACCAATAAGAATCGGTAAATTCCATCCTTGGCTCTATGTACGAGAACAATTGAGTGTCCTCTCATTATGCAGTGATAACTGTTCACCCCAAGGACTCAGGAAGAGCCCTGAAAAATTTAGGTTAAAAAGGTAACAACTGTCTATAATATGCTCTTCTTTTCCCACTTCCAAACACTGGCAGAATTACACGTCCCTTCACTGGCATATGTAATTACTGGAGGAGCAGAGACTCTAATTGCTCCCAGTGCAACTTTCCTATGTTGCTACCCAAGTTCACTGAATGACAAATATTTTGTGTGTTGAGAAGATCACACGATCTTTACATCCACATCCAAGCCAAGCCTTCAGGTTCAGTAACTGCAGAGGACTATAACTATTTCAAAGCAAGGAGACGCTTCCAAATAAAAAAGAAAGTAGCTTAACTTGGGAGTGCCATGCTTGAGCCCAAGGTCTCTGCACACCCTGCACAATTTACTATCCTGCTCCCTGTGTTCTACTGCAGGGAACAGGCAAGAAAAAACGGTTTAATTCAAGCCTGGTAATCAAGGTCTATTTCCTCAGCCCTACCCAAAATCCTCAGCTGAGTGTAAATACTAGGTTTTTTTCTCTTAATTATTTTTTCTTGTCTTTTAACCCTGCAAGTGCTACAGGACAATTGGAAGGGTAAGCTCAGAAAAAGCTATTGGGGGCTTGTTCTTACATGCAATTTCCATCCATCTCTCTCTTCTTCTTAAAGGGATTTGTAAACCATATCATCTGTCAATAATAATGGGCCAATGGGAAAAGCCAAAAACTGAGATTTGGGTGAGCATGGTTTTCCTCATCAGAACTGCCAACCATGGGGTTTGTCTGATTCAGCAGTGCCCTTAAGCTCCTTGCATTTCTGTTTGATTTGACTATTCAGATGGCAAGTTTGTTGGAGATAAGTATCAACACCGTTGAACACAATAGGGTGTTTACTAGCATTTCGGGGAATACTGTATAATACAAATTCTTTTAATAGCAGTTCCCAAATCTCACCCAAAGAAACAGACAGAAGACCCTCTATTGGATATGAGGGTATTTTGCTTCAGTTAGGATGATCTGAGTGAATACTTTTTTGCTTTTGTTTTCTGGGGGATCCAACAAGTTAAAAAGGAGAATTATGAGATAGCTGGATGGTGGAAATAAAAGAAAATAATTTTTTTCCTTAAAAAATATAATATCAAGCATAACACTCTTGCATCCTGTCTTCCATCCCCTGTCACTCAAAGAGATTTCTAGAGCCACATAGGCCACTGTCACCAGACAGGAAGTGGAGCCTTCCACAGCTGACCCAATATTATGAAAATATGAAGAGACCACCTCAGCTTGTTCATGTTCTAACCCTCTGAGCTTCATTACTTAAGAATATCAGGGTCAATAAAATTGACTAGATTCTTAAAGCTGAACAAACAATAAACCGGCATTTTCATTGTACTCAATTCTCATCTCATCTGTAAGTGAAAAGACAGGATGCCACTGGTTTCTGCAACTCACACAACTACTTGTGCAAGTGCAGGATTTACAGGCTGTGCAAATAGAAACAAAGAACCTGCAATAGCCAAGATAAAGAGTCATAGAATGAATCAGATTGGTGGCTGTGGGAATGGATTTCAGGGCTTTTATGAAGCTATGTGACCTGGCAGGAGCCCAGGTGGGGTAAGGGAAGAAGTGAGATGGAGAAGATTTGATTGAGGAAGACATCAATGACAAGCCTAGTATTATGTATGAAAGTGGGAGAGGTTGGAAATAGATTTTTAGAGTCATCGTCACAAAGGTGGCAGCTAAATCTATGGGAATAACTGAAGTAATCTCCCTTATTCATTTATCTACCCGCACACGCACACACCCTTGCTGACTTCCTAATTGACGTTGTGGCCAGAGGAGAAACACTGAATTCAAAGAGGCTATTTGTATTTTATTTCTGATCCAGCTGGACCCAAGAGGTGCCAGGAATCTTGTGAGAAAGGCTGCTTTCATGAAGAAATTGAGCTGTGCTTCAAGCAGTGTGAATTATGGTTCTTTGAAACCTCCAGTGATTTGAAAAACACTTTTTTGCTCACTAAGGCAGTGTGGTAACTTCACACGATAATGTGCTACACCATCAGATAGAGACATTTTAGATAATTCCTCTACTGGGATGTTGTAGCATACCCCAAAAGAAAGGAATTACTTCGTGAAGAGAAAACCATTGAATCATTTTTCCCCTTTTCAGTTAACACTTTTTCCCAGGCATCCTTTTACAGCTTACTCTTTTCATCAACACTTAACTTCCTCCCCCCCTCCCCCCCCCACTTAACAGCCTCAAATATCTCAAATATACCCCTGGTTCCATGCTGTGCTCTCTCACTAATAACTGTGGAGGGGCCAGAGACACTGGACACTGTGGCTGATTCTGAGCTGTCTCTGTGCTGACAGGCCAGCCACTACCCACGTAACCATTAGCCAAAGGACACCCTTATGCTGCAGTTCTTTCCTCAGCAGGAACAGCCCTCGGGCTCCTATTCCACTCCCCAGGCACTGATTTTCCTCAAATGTGCAGCAGCTTCATATGTCTAAAATCTTTACGTCTTTTTCCAAAGCAGCTGAAATGGTTAAAAAGATTTAGAAAGCCATTAGAATACAGCAAAAAATAAAGTGGTAATAGTTCTATTGAATTTGAGTTGGAATTTCCCACCCAGTTCATGTCCTTAATTTAAAAAATATATTAACATGTAGTTCTTAAGAAAAACAAAATTCAGTTACATCACTTTTTTACTGAAATGTAGCTCATGCCCTTCAGGTGTCCCAGGCAGCTACACCATAACAAAGTGCCTCTGCCATGCCTTCAGGACACATAACCAAGCAGTAGTGCTGTTTGATTTCAATGTTAGCTTTACTGAGATAGTAGGTAAGCACATTAAATGCAAAACTGGGCCACGCTGTAATGTGTGCAGTCACTGGTCCTTCTTGCCTAAAAATTTGAGTTTGTCCATCTCTAGTGTGATCTGCTTTTGATGAGTCAAGTTCTTCTCTGCACTGCTAATGCCAGATGTTCATGATGTGTGTAAGCAAGCGAGTACTCACTCTCTGTCCATCACTGACCACTAACTCTGGGTCCAAGAGTCAGCTTGAGCATTTAATTTTCTAGGGGTTGATAAAGGTAAATGACTAAAAATCTTGGGTTTATTTTTATACCTTCTCAAGCATTATATTTTATTTTAAAGATTTCCATATTAAGAGTTAAAGGATAATTGGAAGCATCTGATACATTGTTCTTATTGTCACTGGAGCAGGGAATGGCTCTTGGACTATGAATAATGGAGATGGCTGTCTAGCTGGCATGGGGCTGGGAGCTACACCAAATGGCTTCATGTATGAACTGTTTTCTGTATTATTGGTGCGGCTATCACACCTCGCAAATAGCAGATGGAGATGCACAGAAATATATTTTTCTGCTTTTACAAATTTGCCACATTTGTCCATTTAGAAATGCAATCTCCTGTAGCATTCACTGCATAAAACCTCTAGCTTCTCCCCACAGAATCAGTTTTCTTTCCAGGAAGACTGACTCTGTGGTGTTTCTTTTTAGGAAGTTCTCCATGCTTGATTAGCTGCAGTCCTTACTGAGTTTACAACACTCAGTTTATTGTCTTTATTCTGTCCAGAAGATTCCCCCAGACTTGTTCCTTTTGGAGCAATAGAGAATCTAATTAAAATCAAGCTTTGCCAAATTATTCAGCTGGGCATTTTGACCCAAAATAGTCACTAGGTATTTGCATTTATCTTAAGCTTTTAAAATGTAGAGAGAATTACACAGGGAAAAAAAACTCTAAAATGTTTCTGCCTCACTAACCTCTGCTATTGAGTATAGAACCAGAAAAAGTAAATTACTTCATTAATTGCTCCTGACTTACAGGGTTAACATAGCCTGTGTCAATATATTCTGATCCAAAGATACTATCCTTGTTCTTAGATGTTATGCAGCTGCTTTCATCAAAAATCTCCATATTTATGCACTGGGAGGTGGCAAAGTGAAGTCTTGCTTAAGACCAGCGATATAAACAACATTATACCTCCTTTCAACAGGAACTATTCACACACCTGTCTTTTTTGGAAGAGTTTCAGTCTGCTATTTTTATTTCCCTATGCTTGTGAACTCAGTAGGTTAAGGATTCATTTTTTTTCTTTTTTTTTTTTCTTTTTTGATCCATGTTTCGGCTACATCTTT
>JBCJKH010038834.1:0-11187 GCA_039877255.1 Loriculus beryllinus
TCTGAGACCACAGCCCTGCTGGTGGTTGTCTGTGTGTCCTGTGCAGGTGGACTGATACCACCCTGGGACAGTCGATTGTCCATTCCTGGGGCTGCTTGGGCTGCCCTGTGCCATGTCTTGCAGCAGCTCAGCTTCTTCAAGAGCCTTTGTGGAGAAACCCAGCTGAAATCCACCTGAAAACCCAAACTGGCTGTGTGTAATGGTCATCCTCAGCCATGTCGCCTCCTTCGACAAAGGAGATTTTTCTGTAAAATGAAGGTGTCCGGACTTTTCCTTCATTCAGTCACATTCCTCCATGTGTGTGTTAATCCTCTTTTTCAGGCTGCTTTGAAAGGAACTTGGATGTGAAATACCCATGATTGCCTCTGGAGCCTCTCTAAGAAAGGATGCCACATTTGCTGTTTCCTGTTCCCTTGTGGCAAGGCAGGTTTTAAAAAGCATGATAATCAGTTGTTTTGTATTTGAGCTCTTTAGACCTCCTGGGAAAGTGCCAGTTGGTGTATGCTCTTCAGATTTCATTCTTACCATTTCATCACCTGTTTTGACTGAAAACTAAAAGCTTCAGAGCGAGTTACTGTCAAACACACAGCCTCCTCCTTTTCTCCTTTCCTGGTTGTTTTTGCTTCTGCTGCCACTGTTTGCAAATACAGAAAGATGCACTGCTCAAACCCCTCTCGTGATCCGCTGAATCTCAGCATTGAAAAGGCTTTTGCCCCCTGTCTTCTCTTCATTTGGTCAGAGTTGCATGAAAGGACAGACTTTTGAAGTAAATGCATATTTTACCACTACTCTTTGAGTCTCATCTTCCTTAATTCCTCCCTTCCTTTGGTATGTGAGTCATCTCAGCAAACTTATGATGCCTTTAAATTAACCAGGCCTTTAACAGGAATGGACATGATGAGCCATTAAGGTGCCATTATTCGAAAACCAGGAAAATGCTAAGGTGCTACCTGATCTTTCCTCACCTTGTCAAATGCATCCAAATCTCAGGCTTTGCCTCCTTAGTTCATGACAGGTGAGGTGCAAAGGAGCAGTCCCTGCTGTGTCTTGCCTCCCAGTCTCAGGCACCATCAGAGGGGTTCAAATAGACAGAGTTTCTGTGCAAAGTCTTGCCTGCAGAGTTTCAGCTCTCTGGCCTCAAATCAGCAATGCAGTCATAGACAGGCTTAGTTCTGAGACCGTGAAAGAGTTCTGAACTTTTCCTCAAAGGCTCCTTGTGAACTCAGTGAAGCATGGTTTTAAATGTAGTTTTTTGCATGGTGTCAGCTGAACTTGGGAGTGTCCCTGTTTACTGCTGCTGTATCTTCACAGGTAGGCTAAAAGCAATAGGTCCTGGCTGGTGCAGCTATGTGTAAGCCACAGTCAGAGATGAAGGAACACATGTGCACAGTAATAGTCGTATGTACATCACACACAAAAATTATTTACCTCTTCTGCTCATTGTCAAGTCACTTTTATTAGCAATGAGTCTTCTGCTAAGGAAAACATGTTTGGTTGGTTGGTTGGTTTGTTTTTCTGTCTTCTACTCTTTCTCAGAGAGTGAAGAAGAATTAAGGCAGAACCTCCTAAGAAGAGAACATATCCTAGGAATATGCATTCTTCAAAAAATGTTGGTCTTCCCACATATATGGGCTGTTCTGATCTGAAGGACAGAAGATTGCTGACCCAAGCACTGAGCCAGGCATTTTAGAATGGGCTGGTGTCACTGTTACCTTCTGGGTTTTCATATCACAGTGGAAAACGTGTGGCCAGCTGCCAGGCAGGAATTAAATGTGCTGTCAGTGGCATTCTGTGGGGTTTCAAGCAGGGAAAAAAAAAAAAAAAGGAAAAAAAGGAAAATAAAAAATCAAGGCTGAAGCTTCAGACCCCAATGGAGTCACTAAACAATACCCATCAGTTCAAGGAGAAGGCAGACTTACAACATCATATTAGCTTTCTTTGTTCCGTTGCCCAAGCCTTTCAGCTGAAAATTCAAGGACTATCAAATTAGTTTTAAAGCTTTTCTTTTCCAACTGTTCTGAAGTTCCATTATTAGTAGCTATTACATACTTGCCAGCTGTTTTTTGAAAAATAAAATCTAAATTGTAACTGTCCTCAGAAAATCAAATGCAATTTCTATTGCATTATTGCTCTTATTTCTCCTATTGAAGCCCATTTTGTAAAACCAACTGCTCCACGCACTTACTTATGATGAATTTAAGTGCTATTTAGAATATATGCTAATGGCAGAGTCTCACCTGAAATACTGTGTTTGAAAGCCCTGAGCCCATTTAGGTGTGCAGCTAATGCTAGCTCCTACTCTGACCCTGGGGAAATAGTGCCTGCAGATTACGCAGAGATTAGTTTGTGCTTCCCAGTTCCTGCCACCTGAATTTTAATTTGACTTTGGATAAGTAAGATTTGGATGTAGCTTCAGTTTTAAATATGAAGTGCCAGTTTAAGCATCTGGCATGTTTGCCCCGGGTGAACACAGCCTTCATGAGGCTGCTCCAGCTGGGGGCCTTATAGTCCACAAGTAGTAAGCCAAGCTCAGATGAAACGCTAACATGAGGGGAAGCAGTCTGGTGCAGAAGACTGTGCCCTGCAGTTCAGAAGTTACTGATTCAGCCCCTGGCTCTGCTGCCTCTACCTTCAGTAAACCTCAGCTGGCTTTTTAAACATGTGTCTCAGGAGGGAGAAAAGGCGAGTGACCTACACATTGCCTGACTGCGCACGTTAAACAACACATGCGGGTATAAGGCTTAGTAATAAAAAAGGATTCAGCTATATCTTTTATGCCTTAAATTCTGATTGTGACAATAGATACCAATATCTGAGAGCAAAAGTAGTTCTTACAGCTCATCTGTTACAACGCCTCTGGTGCTGCCGTATCTGTGGTGTTATTAATTCATCTGTCTAGAGGGCATCTAGCCCTGCAGGAAACAAAAGACCTTCTGACATTTCAAAGTAAGACACAAGAAAGAAAGATACTGAATGTCTTTAATATCTCCAGTTTGCAAAGACTCCCCAGAGACAGACAGGTAACTTGAATTTTGTCCAAGAAAAACAGGCAGAAAACTCTAAGCAATTTTATTCCACAACACAACCATTCCTGCTCCTAAAACATTTACTGAGGAGTAAAAAACCAGACAAGTGTCAGTCAGACACTTGCCTAATGACATGGAAAGCAAAGGACTGGCTCCTTTGAGCATCTGTGGGACAGGAGGTGGTTCCTGGTTAGTCCCTTTCTCTTCCCCTGTCACGAAGCATTGAGGCAGGAACACAGGGCAAGACAAAAGACCAGGAGGAGTAGCGGGCATCAGCTTCTCACCTACCTTCAATCTGTAGACCAAGTAAGTGGTAAGGCATATATGGGGAATAGCAGGACCAACTGCAAAGGGAAAAGTCTCTGTCCCCATTCAGGAGAGTTAATGAGGATTACTGTTGTACAGAGGAAGACTAGATGCAACAATGAATTGTAACGAATCAAGTCTTAATTCTTCAAACAGTGAGTGCTAGAGTGTTTCAAGGGGTTCTAGCATCCACCAGTAATCAGATAATTTGCACCTGGAGAAAGATAACATGCCTGAGATTTGGCTGCAAATTTGATTAGTCTAAATTCATAGCTTTCTTCTTTGGAGATCTTTGCAGTTATAAAGCCAGTAATAATATGTACCAGGATAGAAATATATGAGAGGATAATAAATGATTCTTCAGGTGCACGGGCGTGATGAGAACAACTTCAGTGGAAAAATAAGCAGAAGCCTACCAGATCACCTTGTTGTACTGGTAATAGATGTACAGTATGTTCTTTCTGCATCCCTGAGGCAAGAAAATCTGTATAGTAAATACAAGGCTTCATTCTGCTTCTGCTGAAAACAACTGGAGTTATGCCACAGCCTTGACCTGGAGTATCTTTGAGACCCTGGGTAGCAATAAACACAAAAATCTGGGCAAAGAACTGGTTTCTTGGAAACACACACATCAAATGTGCATATCTTTCCTTCCTATCTCTATTTTGGCTCTCTTTTTCTCCTGTTTACTATGAAGATAATCACTGGTTTTTCAAAAGGCCTCTGGCTGTTGCGGTGCAAGCTGTGATGCTCAGTCTGCTTCACAGCAAAGATACCCAGACTGAAAAAAACCTGAAATTGTCATCACTTTCCTTGACAGAGGTTAGAGACATGGCTGGAGATCAGAGTGCATGCCAGACCCAGGATGAGTGATCCCAGCACAACTCAGTGAGCAGCCAGGAGCACAAGGACCAATTGCTCCAGCCCCGTGTGTGGCTCCATGGCCACCATCAGCTCTGGCACTGGGCACACGCTGAGTTAAGTCTTCCCAACACCACTTTAACTTCCCAGGATCAGGAAACTGAGCTTGGGGATGCTTCTGGATTATTGTTTTTTAATTTGGTCGTAACCGCTACTGCAGATGAGTCCATCTTCCCAGAGAACTGGAGACTCCAGCTGCTTTCTCTAATAGCATGCAGAAAAGGTAAACTTAATGCCAGAGAACAGGACAGATGTTAGGAAGCTTGTGTATAACAATTCTAAGTGCATTATTAAGCAAAATTAGCAATAATTAGATCATTTGGAAAACAAAAGTGATGTTGTCATTGTAACTGACAGGACTACCAACAGCTGCGTGTTGAACTGGACTGCTAAAACCTCAGACTCACAAGAATTTTGTACGATTGGCTCCACATAACCAAACTCCTGGATCTGGCAGGAGACATGTTGTCTATGTCCCATGTCCCTCCCATGCATTCCCCTTGTGGGCAGCCGGCCTTCAGCTCCGCGTGACACAGCTGCAGTGGTGCCAGCAAGACATGGGCAGTGGGAAAGGAGCCACAGGCAGGATGAGGAGACCACAGAGGCCACTGCGGGCAGAACACAAAGCCTTCTTACTTCTTTTTTAAATCAGGTGTAACACAGAGCATGCAGAATGAGAAAGATGATAGCTTAAAAAGAGTGTCTAAAATTTTTGCCTGAAACCTAAACTTACTTCTTTTCTTTTTTTTTTTTCTTTTTTTTTTTTTTTTACATTTCTGTGTCAACATCTGTCAAGAGAAATCCAGACATGAGAAAATACTTCTCTAAGAACAATCTGTCAGTGCTGAAAATCCACCAGTTCTGGAAATTCAGGCTTGGAAAGTTTTTTGTTTCTTTTCCCCATTAATTCCAGTTACATTGCCACACACAGGTGCCCTGTTACAAGAGCAGGCATCTAGGGGACCATGCTCAGAGCCCACCCAGGCTGGTCTGTACCCACAGCCCTGCAGTGTGGTGGTGGGCTCCACTCTGCACCAGTTACGGTGTGGCTGCAGCCATCACAGCTCTGCCCATTGTTTCAGTCCTTGGTGGTGAAGGGATGGATACGCGCAACGTGTCCCTTTTGGCTGGATGTTGTGATGATGTTATCTAGGTTGGGTGTCGTTGCTGATGTGAGTGAAGTTTGAGAAGATTGGATTTTGACGCGGATTTTGATGGCGATTCAATGGTAATGAGAGGTCAATACCAAGGTCTCCCTGAGGTTCCACTCGGGCTTTCCAAGTCCCCGCTGCCGGCACAGCGGCACGGCGCTGCCTGTCCACCCCAGCTGGGCTGGGGATGAGCTCTGGCAGCACGGGCAGGGGCCCCGGGACATCGCTCTCACGCCTGGGAGCGACTTTGGAGAGCGGAGGGGGGCGGTAGGGCGCCTTCCCGGGGCTGTTTTATGAATGGAGCGGTGGCCACGCCCCCGAGCCCCGCCGCGCCCCCGGATTGGCGGCTGCGTCCCGCGCGGGGGCACGTGCGGCGCTGAGCGAGCGGTCCCGGTCCCGGTCCCGGTCCCGGTCCCGGTGGAGCGGTAAGTGATGAGAGGTGGGGAGAGGAGGGAAGGTCGTTGTCACTGGGGAGAAACTGCGTGTAACTTGCGCTTGCAGCGGGTGTAACGCGGGAAGATTAATCCTGTTCAGCCAGTGAAGCTCCGGCTTCTGTCCAGCATCCAACACGGGTCCGGCAGAACCCTGCTGGAAAGATGCCTTTACATTCGTTAGAGGGGAAGGTTCTGGCTCTTCTCGGCTCTGCATCGGGAAGAAATCCTTGCTGCAGCAGCTGGGAGCACTCGCCCAGGCTTTCTGACCCAGGAGCTGGAGAGCTAGGGAGGTTGCACTCAGGTAGGCTCTTCCTCTCTGTCCTTCGGATTCTATCAAGTTCTAAAACCTGAAAGGTAGACTCTCCTGTTGCACAACACCGTGGTATTCTAGCTCCTCAGGATCACCTGCGTTTAGTCACACCGTTTTTCAGGGGAACAGGACAGTGCTCCCTACTGAGAGGATTGCTTTTCAGTGTAGCATGAATATCTCAGCTGTGTTTACACAGAGATGAAAGTGATTCAGCTGGAGCTGACTAAAATATGATTAGTTTTTGTTACACACGTGCTGCATTGCTCTTAGGTCCCTCTCATTTTCCTCTGAAAGCTGACATTCACTATAGAGGATTACATCCTCAGTATGTAACTGTAGTGGATAATAAAGAGGCATGGCTTACCTAAGTGTGGGATAAGCTTCAAGATTCTCACTGGAGTACAGAGTCCATCTGCTGTCCTGTCCCAGAAGCCCAGAGGGATGTAGTTCTGGATTCTCTCATTACCTGTGAAAGCTCTAAGTCCTTTCTGACTCGTGCCAAGCTCGTAGTGTTCTCAGAGATGTTCTGCTGCAATGAGTCCTGTGTTCCAACCATCTTTTTCACACGAGGTGAACAATCACTTTCCCTGGTTTCCCCCAGAAAGCAGTTGATCTCTGACTCTTGTGGTGCCTGCAGCTGAGGCCACCTGTGTGGCTGAGCAGTGTGCTGGTTTGGGGGTGCTGGGTGTCTGTTTCAGGCCATGTGGTGGGTTGGCTGTCCTGGGCAGCCAGCCAGTCCACTCTGCAGGAAGTATAGGGAGCCTTTAATGCTCTGAAAGCTCTGCTTACTAATGCCTTGCACTGTGCGAGGTCCATTGATTCGTGACTGTGGGGCTTGATGGGAAAAACAAAAACCAACTGCCCTCCCGGAAAGCCTGACAGCTTCTAAATGACTTTCTCCTCCCATATATTTATATATGTATATAGTTATAGGTAGAGCATATCTATAAATACCAGTGTGCGTAGTCAATAGGTTCCACCTAACACCAATAGCTCAACAAAATCTAAAATCACCAGAAATATCTAATGGATATCAGTAAAGGTGAGGAAGCAGAGTTTTTTTTTGTTTCTAGGGAATCATTCTTGTGTCTCTGGCACTGTGTGTTGGTTTGTTTGTGTACAGTGTGACGGCTCTGTGAGTTCCATGCCTCTACTGCTAACTTTTGCCTTTGCAGGAAAGACCATTTCCTCGCTGAAACAGAAACACTGAACGCAGAATTACATTGCTGCTTGGGAGGGGAAATGCAAGATAGACTGAACTCAACTTCTGATGTGATTTCCAGGTTCTGAATTGCTTTAGGATAATTGCTGGTGTTAGATGCAGATAAAAGCTATCTCTGCTCTTGGAAATGATCCCCAAATGGCTCCACCTGTACATTCCAACAGAAAAGAGCTGGCTGTTTTGAAGTAGAGGATGAAAGCACTAACAGCACAGCCTTCTGTGGAATTTGGAGGAAAAACAGACTCAGGTGAGAACAAAGAAGAAAAAGCTGACATGGGATTAAAACAACTGCAGACCCTGCCTGAGGTTTGCCTACAGGTGCTGCATGTAATAACTAGTTCTTCTTTCCAGCCTGCCTGTGGAGCTATTGTTCTTCCTGATACACAAAGGGGTTGAAAGTGTGTGGTCTCAGACCAGCCTCTTTCCAACGTGCCAGTTGGAACTGCTCTCCAGTGCTGCCTCTGCGCAGCGGAGCCCATCACACTGTGGAAGTTCCCTCCAGCTTTTCATCTTAAGGTGGTGTTTGTAGCGTCAGCTTCATCTTCACCAGCCTCCTAGAGAACCAAGAAGTTCATGGTGATGGAACACTTGCTATGTCAGCTGGAGCTGTGATCCTGGTAGCCTCGAGCTTAGTAAAGGCTCAGGTTAACCCACCATGCCTCGCTTGCTGCTTCAGTTGTACAAATCACATATGATGGGGTTTCTTGAGGAGTTTGACCACTACACTTCCTTGGCCAAACTCATGTCAATCTACCAAGCAACCAACAGGACCATCTTCAACTGGACAGACAGCCGTATTGTTGAGTGGGAGAAATTTGCTGAGCTGGCTAAATATGAGCCGGAATCCCAGAAACCAACAGTAAAAGCTCTCCTTATTGTGGCATACTCGGTCATTATCACCATGTCTCTCTTTGGGAACATGCTGGTATGCCACGTGGTGCTGAAGAACAAGAGGATGCACTCAGCTACCAGCCTTTTCATTGTCAACCTGGCAGTGTCTGACATTATGATCACACTGCTCAACATGCCTTTTACCCTGGTAAGTGTCTCTTGTGCTGTCCCCTCCATCAGGAGACAATTCTCTCATGAGAGCACTGTCTGGTGGTCACACTCTCTCTATGCATACTCTTCTAGGACTGAGGTGTGAACCCAATACAATCAAGTCAATAGACAGCTTTTCCAGGCAAGTAAAACACTGGTCAGCACCCTGGGGGCTCCGTTTGCTCTCTTAGACTCTGTATCTCCTAAAAGACCCTAACGTCTCTCCACGTGTACCACCAAGCCACAAGAAATTCATGGGGAAAGCAGAATAAGTGTCTGGATGAACACGTCATGCATTCACAGGAGAGCACTAGAGGGTCACACTTAAACAACTTGAATGACACTCATACTCAGGGCATTGGAAGAAAGTAGTCAAGCTTTTCAGAACTGCCAGTTGGGTTAAGTCTTCAGTGAAAGCTCTGCAGACCAGAAAGGAGGGTTCTGTGTTCACTTTTTCCAAATATAATTGTTAGTATAATCAAAAAGTTGTTACTGCTGTTCTTAAATGGTGTTTATATGAATAGGCCAGGAGGGCTGCAGCAGCACCACTCGTTTAATCTGTGGGGATTGACCTTTAAAACTCTTATGTAAATGTTTCAATATCCAACGTAGCAGACCTTTCTTTGGGTTTCAGGTGGAGCTGACCACCACGGGTTTGTTTTCAGAACATCTGGCTGACGACCTGTTCTTTTCTGCCCCTAGGTTCGGTTTGTGAACAGCACGTGGGTCTTTGGTAAGGCCATGTGCCACATCAGCCGCTTTGTGCAGTACTGCTCCCTGCACGTCTCCACACTGACACTGACGGCCGTCGCCCTGGACAGGCACCAGGTAAAACACCACCTGATAGGTATTCCAGTGCAAGGCTCTTCCTAAGCCCCTGCCAGTCTCGGTTAAGCCATGGGTTCAAGGTGGCTGAATCTTGGGGATTAAACCCATAACCTGTGAGAAGGCTTTAGAGCTAAATTCAAAGATCCCCCTCATGTATGAGGGATGGGAAGGCTTGGTGGACTTCTGTAAGCTCCAGGTACAGAGCAGGAGGGAAAACACGAAATATGGCATTGCACGTTTCACAGGACACTCCCCAGCTTTCAGTGGAAAAGGGTGAGGAACACCTTTTTCATGTAATTTGAAGAGCCGAGTCCAACCTAGTTCCCAAGTTATGGCAACGCAAATTGGTTCAGGAGGTGGTGTTATACATGGGAGGCCTTGAAAGACAGCTAAGCCAATGCTGAGTGCAAAGTGTTCCTTTAGCTGTACAGGGAACTTTTCCAAGCTTTTCAGTTTGCCACTCAAAACCCATAGAACATCAGTAGCATCCTGAGTTATGTCCTGGTTTAGCTGCCCATTTGTTCTTCTGCTTTTGTTTCCCATTGGGCATCATCAAGTTGCAGGAGAGATGGAGTAAAAAGAAATTCTGAGACTAAAGCCCTGTGCTACAACAACGGGACTAATGCTGAATCAGTATAAATGGGAATGGCAGAGTGGGAATCTGTTGGAAATCCTGGGGAGAGACTTAAGTGCTGGAAGAAGACCATGCCCAGCATCTGCCTGTAGCATGGCCGTGTTAGCTACCCACTGGGATAAACACTCCCTGCATTGCCAGTACCTGAAGGAGAAGGCAGTTCAGGCTTAGCTCTAGAAATCCCCCTGCTTTCAGGCAATCAAACAACATTTTCCAGGCTCTCAGATTTTATAACCTCTTTACCTTTTCATTTAACAAAGAAAATTTCATAAAAGGTGAGTTAATGCCTCAAAAGAGGGTAGGAGGCATTCAGCTTCCTAGGTTCAGCTAAACAGGAGAGGTTTCTTTACGTAATCCATATAGAATAAACAAACATATCCAGTCTCTTGCCAACAGAGAGGCTTGTGTAGATACCTCATTTCTCTGCCTAGTGTAACCCACAATTTGAGGAAAATGGTCCTCACAAAACAAAACCAGGAAAAGGTTTATTTGAAAGCATTTCTGAGCAGAGTGAAAGGTTCAGTGTTTCCCATTTTCCAGGTCACTCTAATAAGCAGAACATTTCCCTAATTGCAGCTGTCATTTTCTTAACAGCATTAGATCACAACAAAAAATGTCTCTGCTGGATGTGTTGGTGAAGGGACACTGCACTCCTGTGTGATAAGAGTTGTGGTGATGTCTCTGTTGCAGGTCATCCTGAACCCACTGAAGCCGAGGATGTCACTAACAAAGGGAGCGCTGAGCATCTGTGTTATCTGGATGATGGCAACCTGTTTCTCCCTACCCCATGCTATCTACCAAAAGCTTTTCCAGTACAACTACAGGTGAGTTGTTTCCCCTTCCAGGTGAGCATGGAGAGGCCTGATTGGCCTTTCAAGCAGTGGCTCTCAGTGGTGAGCATGGCTGGAAGGGCTCCAAGGCTTGGGGAAGGACACAGCGGAATCAACAGGAGTTGTCTGTGGATGAAACCTCACTTCCCAGTGCCAGCATTTTGCAGGAATGCCAAACTCGAGGCCAAGGGGATAATCTTAAGTGGACAGTATTTTCAACCTGAGAGATCTGTTCGAGGAAGCAGGGAAAGGGTGCAGTAAAAGGCAGCAGGAGAAAGGTTATTGTAAATGTTGGGCTTCTGTATGAAGGAATCATGACCAGCAGGTCGAAGGAAGTGATCCTGCCTCTCTGCTCTGCTCTCGTGAGACCCCACTTGGAGTATTGTGTGCAGTTCTGGTGTCCTTAACATAAAGAGGACATGGAACTGTTGGAACAAGTCCAGAGGAGGCCACGAGGATGATCAGGGGACTGGAGCATCTCCTG
>JBCJKH010038835.1:0-10245 GCA_039877255.1 Loriculus beryllinus
TCTCTGGGCACCCTGTGCCAGCGCCTCAGCACCCTCACAGGGAAGAGCTTCTGCCTTAGATCCAACCTGAACTCCCCTCCCTGCTTTTGTTTCCATTCGTGGGCTCGAGACCCAAGAAGAAAGGAGACTGCTGCATATCACAGTGACATTTTTAAACTATCATTTTGAAAGCTTCTCATCTGACATTAACTTTTGTGAGCATTTGAATTTTAATAGGATGGGGCAGGCTCTTTGAAAGGTGCCATGCCCAGCGCTGCTGACACTGATGGTTTCAGAGACACTAAGTGGCAGATGGAGTTTTCATACCACATTCAGGCAGCTGTCAGCTGGGGCAGCTCAGTGGATCATTCACCAACATCCACCTCTGTTTCCCCTCCGGCACACAGGTGAAAGCCCTTCTGGAAGAGATGTTAGAGAAATTGATGGATGAGTTTAACATTGCAGAACTGATGGCAAAGGTGGAGGAGAGAACGCCGTACGCTGTGGTTGCCTTCCAGGAATGTGAGCGCATGAACATCCTCACCAGTGAAATAAAGCGGTCTCTTAAGGAGCTGGATCTAGGGCTGAAGGTAAGAGCTTGGGATGCTTGAGGCTGCAGTTGCTGTAAAACCTTGGTGATCGATTGGAAAAGGTGCTCACAGAATAAAAGGGGTCACGCACGCTATTCAGCACTGGCTGCAAAACCAACTTGACTCCATGGGAAAGGGCTCACAGATGGATTTCAAATGACACATTGTCCACAGGCACTTGGAGAGGTTAAAGGTACGCATAGCAACTGCTGCTTTCTGGGAACAGAGACCAGGCGCTTCTGTCCACCCCATATTGTAGCACAGCAACAACAGGTTGCTCAGAATTTGAGATGTGGCCTATTTAAAAGTAAGCCAAAAAATCACAGCTTTTCACACAATGCCCAGGTACTGGGCAGGGGGGAACTTGTAACAAAGTGTTATTAAAGGCACAAACTGAGCTGAAATGAAAGAGTGATCGTGTGTAAGGAGACAGGATGTCCAGAGCTATAAGAGAGAAAGCTTAAAACCAGAAGAGTTTTGGAAGAGGTACAACTTCCCTTGCTGGATATGAATTATTTGCTAATGGAGGGGGGTCAGGAGCAGACCCTCCCTGAGGAGACACTGTCCTTGATTCCTCCACCCCACAGTTCCTTCTCCACCTGGTAAAAAACCAGACTCCACTCCAGGAAGGTGATGTCTCTGTGCCTTGGGGCGGTGGCTTTGGCTTATGGAGAACAGTGAGGAGCTCTGGGGCTGACAGGACACATCAGATAAGTATCTGTGTTCAGCAGAGTGTTCAAGAGGGCTGTGCTTTAAGGCTTCCTCTGCTGGCAGGGGAAGTCATCTGCTGAATTCCCTCCCGGGCAGTTGGTTGGACAAAATAGAAACAGCTAAAAGACTGCCCATTAGGGGATAAACCAGCAAAGAGCAGGCTGCACTGCATGTGAGTACCTGCCTAGCCAGCCCTAGTGCCCTGGAGCAACAATTCCCCTTGACCTTCTTATCCCAAAAGACTTCACAATAGCCAAGTGCATCCCTCAGAAAGGGCTAAGTTGAGGAGAATAATATTGCCTGGAGCTTGGAGCATGAAGCTGCTGGCTTTAGTTCTACCTTGATGCCTTTCGTGCAGCATTGACATTAAATTGCTCCCTCGTGTAAGGTAGCAATTGAGGACATCAGTCACTGGGCATTCTCTGCTCCGTCATTTCCTGAATGACAGGTTCTTGTCCCATTTCACCACAATGGTAAAATACACTACATATATTTCACCAAAACCAGTTTGCATAGCATGAGAACCATCGTACGTGAAGGAGAACTGCAGTGACTCTGTATGAGCCCATTAGGAGAAAGAGCTGGCAGGTGAACAAAGAAGACCTGGATGACAATCCCAACCCTCTCCTGAGACAGCTTTGAAGAGAGACCTTCAGAGGGCATGTCCACAGTGTGCATGTGGAGGTGGGAGGTTTGGCTCTGGGGTTTTAGGTAGCTGCAGCTCTGCAGGGGTAGGACTTGGCTGCTTCATGTTGTGCTCTACGCTGTGACCCCAGCAGCCTGGTCCATGCGAGCTCAGACATTTCTGCATTGCATTTGCTGCTGATGCTTATTGTCTTGATTAAAGAGAGAGACATCATAAACACTTTGTGGTGGCCCAGTGTGTACAATTCATTTTAAAATGGGCTGATACTTATGTAGTCAATTATTCTAAACAGATTTCCTTTATTTTCTAGTGTAGTGGAATTGAAAATTCAGTTGCCTGAGACAGGTAAACAGAAGTGATTTATTGTTTCATCAAGGAGTGCCAAACAAGATACGACTGTAACTTGGACAATGTATAGCAATTAGATTTAATGAGGAGAAGAAGAAGAAGCTATTTAATATTGGTAGGGAGAATGAGTGGATGCATGGGCTTAAATAAACCTCAGACAAAATAAACCACAGAAATCAAGCAATAAGAGAGTGCAAATTTGTCTCTATATTCTGACAGGAGAATGAGACGGTGTCTGCAGAAAAGGCACCTTTGATGACTACATAGCTTGGTCCCAGCAGCTCACATCTGCAGTGTGATCCAAGGACACTATAGGGCCAGGGCTTAAGGACTCCTGAAGAGCAGATGAGGAGCAGTATCTGTGTTAGGATGAAGGGTCTGAGATACCACCAGTGGGCAGTTCGTCTCTGCCTGCAAGCAGGGGTTGCATATGGGTCCCTGCAGAGCTGAATTAGACATGGTGCATCACCTGCACCCCACAGTATCCCCCAGTGGGATTCTCTCATACCTTTAGGGCTACAGTAGAGCCAGGAGATGCTTGGCCCTACTCTTGGCTCTTTCTGTAGGCAGGGCTGCTGTCCTGACTTGACAGCTCAGTCTTCACACTCAGTTTGGGAGAGAAATCACTCTTTAATTGTTTCTCCTGAGAGTAGCTCCTATGGGAGCTGCTAATGCACGTTAATCTATGGGACTGGGGATCTTCACTGACAGCACTCAGAGGAGGAGAGTTTACATAAGAGAAACCACAGATCTCAGAAGAGAATAAATAAAGCACAGAGGAAGCAAGTCTGATTGTTTTTAACTGCCTATCTGCTAAAAGGCAGCGATTTGGAAATGTCATGCCTCATTTGAATGTTTGAATAATTCATTGTGTCTCTGTAGCGGAAAGTGATTGTTTGCTCCAAAAATAGGAGACATCCCGTTAAGAGGAAGGGAAATTGCAATAGACTGGTAGCCATCAAAAAAATAACTGGCATGTTGCATTTCAAAGCCCTTTGTTCTGGCTGACTTGGGTGAGCCCGGAGGCTGGGCTGAAACACTTGCATGTTAATGGTGTACCCAGTGTAATTTTTGCAAGCAGATTTCCTGTTTTGCAACTTCAGGGAAGGATAAGCCTCCAAAATGGGGATAATAAATGTTATAGAAGAATGGAATAAGACCACATTTTGTAAGGCTGGCTGGGTTTTTTACTGTATTAAGGGAAAATAACCTTAACGGAGAAAACAATGGGTGACAATAGTCTGCTCATCTTGAAGAGTGGTCTGCAAGCTGATTAGGATTTCCTTTAATGAAAATTACTCCTAGCATTTAGGCAAAAAAACCCCTTAACTTGATTCATTCCTGATGCACTTTACTATTCATCTGCAATGCAAATTTATGCATAATTGTGCTTGGACGACTACATGAGATAGCTGCCAGAGATGCTTTGAAACCTCACAGGAGCTTCCAACAAGTCTGCTTGAGCACTCAGGCTTTAGAAATTGCTTTCTTTGAGTCTTTCTCAGAGTTCCATTTGCTAAGTCATTTGTTTCCTGCCAGTGAAACCAGACATAAGATATGATCAGGAGAATTTGTCTTTAAGTCAGTTTGACCACTAACACGCATTTACCCCTTTAAAACCTTTCCAGTTCAAAACACTCCTGATTGTCACCATTAGAAGGCCCTGTGGTTCTCAGTGTCCTGCTGTGACCTGTGCAGTATTTTGCCCTCCAGACTTTGTTTTCTCCTGCATGGCTTTAGTCAGAGAGCAGCCTTTAGTCAGAGAGCAGAATAGGTCTTGTTGGTGTCTAAGTTCTCTTTAGGTGGAGATGGTGACCTGTGTAATGTGAACAGGGAAGGAACCACAATGATGCTTCACAGTTTGTGTTCTAACAGATATCATTAAATAACAAAGCAACTGGCCCCTGAGGAGCTCAAATCATTTTGACATCCTTGTGGAGCTCATGACCCAGCCCCTCTGAATAGACCCCCCATGCTTTTCTGTTGTGTGAGCTTTCATTGTGGGTCAGTAAATTATCTTATCGTGTGCTATAAAGTAAACCAGCTCAGGTGTCTAAGAGGAAATGCATGAGGCATGCATTGCCATTGTGCTTCTTTGTCATTTCATGGCAAATACCAGCATGAAACACCTTTCATTTGTGTTTGCTCCTTGGAGTTACTCAGGACTTTAAAGACCCATTGTTTTGAGTTTCCCTACAAATGTGAAATCATTAAATAGAAATAATGAGATTGCACACTTACCTGCTCCCTGCTCACATGAAGTGAAAGGAGGTGATGTGTATTTTGAAAGGTGTTTGCAGGTCACTCCTCGTGTTTTAGGACTCACTACAAATAGTCCTGTTTCCCCTTTTTGGTTTAACCTGATCTGTTGCTTTTGGCTTCAAGAGTGTTAAAACAAAGACCATCTGAAAACCTTTTTACACAGGATTTTCTCTATCCACCAGAAATGTATTCTCCATGGGGGAACCCAGCAGGTTCAGACACTTGCTACCTTTAAAAGCTTATTACTTTTAGCAAGTCGTCTTCGAAGCTGAGGTTTGATAATACCTTATATCAGCCAGAAGTGCTGCTATGGACACTTCCAGTGCTGACACCTTCCTTGCTTTGATAAGACACAGTCTATGGGGTAGATGTGCTTTGAAGGCCTTTGTTTAAGCATTACCCAGGAGCTCTGAGTTTTGCATTTGCAGCAGTGTGGTGAGCCCAGAGGATTAGATGATCTTAAGGTCCTTCCCAACCCTAACTATTCTATGATTCTATGATTTCTGTTCTGATGACAAGTTGGCATTCCAAGCTTGGCAATCTCTGATCTCTTTGTAGTGTAATTCCTTTGAGAAAGTGCTTCCTAACCCAAGAGCAGCAGCGAGCTCGTTTGCCCTAAGTCTTAATCACGCAGTGCTGCACCCCCTTACACTTTGTTAGTGCCAGATGCAGCATGGGCCATCAACAAGGGCACTCATTACTGCTCTCCCATGGTCTGGTTGGGTGTCTAGCTGTGTCCTGTCCTGCTGGAGCCTCTCAGTCTGATCTGCAGATCAGAGCTCTGCAGGGCAATGGCGAGTATAGGAGTGAAGCGCAGAGATTTGGAACTGCAGGACTCTGACAGCCATTGCTAAACATGCGTTGGGGGTGCTTTAAGTGGATTTCAACTTCTGCTAAAGCTTCATAGATTGTTGTGGTCCCAGTAAAGGGCACCTCTGCTGACCTCGTGGCTGGAGGCACTGAAGTCCTGTGGAAGAACAGTTGGAATTTTTTAATGTGAATAGACTGACCCAATTCCCTCACCCTCCTTCTCAGCGATGGCTCAACTGATTTCAGTTAATCTTTCCAAAACCACTCTGCCTGAGGCAAAGAGAAATTGTAAGTCAGATAAATGTTGGCAATGAGAAGGGGACAAAAGTATTTACAATGGAAACCAGTGATCAACATTAGCCATCAGTCTCCAAACTGCTCTGGTGTGTTGTACACCTCCAGCTCAGCATGGGGCATGCAGATTTCACTTGTGAAGGGCATTACAGTGGTAATGCTGAGCCTGCCTTTAAAGTCTTTGTCTTTGCAGACTGCTTGGCTTAGAGTGTCACAGAATCACAGATTAGTTGTTCTGGGGGTAGAATCATAGAAGATGGAAGTCTCTCCCTTGGAAGAGACCCTTAAGATCATCAAGTCCAGCCATTACCCCAGGACTGCGAAGGCCACCACTAAACCATGTCACTAACATTGTCTAGTCCAATCCTGTGCTCAAAGCGAGGGCAGATAGAGCAGGTTCCTGGGACCATGCCCTCAAAAAAGTTGGTACTTGTATTTCAGTGGAGTGTCCTGTGTTTTGAGGGGTTCCCATCCACCTCTTGCCCTGTCACTGGACACCACTGAGAAGTGGCTCCATCTTCTTAACTTCCTACCGTCAGATATCTGTAGGTACTGAAAAGAATCCTCCCTGAGCCATTTCTTGTTGAGGCCAAACAATCCCAGCACTGGGCCCAGCATGACACACGTCCCTCCCCAGTGCTGAGCAGAGTGCTGCAGTCGCCTGATGGCAATGCTTCTCCTAATGCAGCTCAGGACACTGGTGGCCTTTTGTGCTGCAGGGGCACATTGCTCTACACTGCTGAGAATCTGCCCTATAAAGATCTTCAGTCAGGTAGAGGAAACAGAAACAACATTGGGACAATGGGGGATACCCATCCTATCACTGTTTTACACAACTTTTCCTCCAAGTCGTATTTTTACAGTAGGGAAGATGAGGATACAAGACTACGCAGTGAAAGATGTGTATGAAAATCTGAAACGTATGACTGGGTAGGCTGCCATGTGCTTCCACACTTCCTAGCTCAGCTTCTGCTTTCAAGCAGGCTTTGTTCAAGGTAAGCAGTTATCAGTGCTAATTATACCCTTTCTCACTCAGGGAGAACTGACCATGACAAGTGACATGGAGCACCTGCAGAATGCCCTTTTCTTGGACATGGTGCCTGAGTCTTGGACAAAGAAAGCTTACCCTTCCACGGCCAGCCTGGGCACGTGGTTTGCTGACCTCCTCACTCGCATCAAGGAGCTGGAGGCCTGGACAGGAGACTTTTCCTTACCCTCCACAGTGTGGCTTGCTGGGTTCTTCAATCCCCAGTCTATCCTGACAGCCGTCATGCAGTGCACAGCCCGGAAAAACGGGTGGCCTTTGGACAAGATGACCTTGCAGTGTGATGTGACAAAGAAGAACAGGGACGATTTTGCCAGCCCTCCTCGCGAAGGGGCGTACGTCCACGGCTTGTTCATGGAGGGTGCGCGCTGGGATGCACAGGTGAGATCGCCAAGGCTCTTGTGTTAAGCAAAAGGCCGTGGGATTTATGTTCTTAATGCTTGGTACTGTACTCTGGGGACCTTCTCAGCCCAGACAGGCATTCATCTAAAATAGTCATTCCAGCTGCTTCTTTAGGAATGGGAGTGACTGGAAATCTTGGGCCTCTCCTCTGCAGCCTAGAGTAGGTGTCTGGGGTGAACAGATGAATCACCCCTTGAAGTTGCCTGTTCCATGGCCATGAAGGGAGTTAAAGGTGGCCAGCTTGGACTGATAATCTAGTTTTTATAAGCTGAATCTCAACCTATAGCTTTATGGTTCAGAAGATTTCCATCCCCTAGTTTGCCTGAGGTGGTTTTAGGGAGCTTGCAAGCCTGAGGCTCTTCAAGTCCTGTTATTCCCACAGGATTCTGAGGCCACATTACCAAAACCAAATAAACATTGGTCATTGCTCACGGTGTTATTGCAAACAGAAAACATGGGGTCCTCTCAGGCCTGCATTGTCCCTGCCCCTTCTCACGGTTGTGGTTTCACTGCTACCTCCAAAGATGACATGGCAGACTTGCAGTGTCACTGCTCTGTCACCTGTCCAGCAGCAGTGGAGACAAAGGGGAGGACTCTGATTTTCTACATCATCACATCCCCAGAGCTGACTGGGTGGGATGTGCCAAATGCAGGCCACTGTCCTTCCACTGCCAGGTGCTGCAGGACGTCATCTATTCATTAGGGACTGTAGTGACAGGACAAGGGGTAATGGGTTCAAACTTAAACAGGGGAGGCTTAGATTGGATATAAGGAAGAAATTCTTTACTGTGAAGGTGCTGAGGCACTGGAATGGGTTGCCCAAGGAGGTGGTGAATGCTCCATCCCTGGCAGTGTTCAAGGCCAGGTTGGACAAAGCCTTGGGTGCCATGGTTTAGTGTGAGGTGTCTCTGCTCATGGCAGGGGGGCTGGAATTGGATGATTTTAAGGTCCTTTCCAACCCAAACCATTCTGTGATGCTATGATTCTATGATCTGTGTAGATGGGGTTTGTGACCAAAAATTAATCACATCCTTTAGACATCCCCTTAGGGTGCCGAGTAAAACTTGCATGAAGGTTTAGCTGGTATGGTCAATGCAGACTCAGGCTGAGGACTCAGTGTAGGGAGTAGGTTCATCCTGGGCAAGCAGAACAGTATGGATGGCTTCTTCTTTCCCCTTCTGGATGTGACCCAGTCTTCAGTTGTAGCACAGCCAGCCTCAAGGCAGCCAAGGTGTGACCCATATCCACCAACCAAGTAGCTGTAGGGAAGCTTCTACACTTGCTGTTTCCTGCCTCTATAGCTGTCAACACTCCTGTCACAGCATCCCAGAGGAGCACAACTCTCCCTGTCGTTCCCTGTGACAGTTGTCAGCTGTTAGGATTGCAGTCTGCAGAGCCAGGGCATTTAGGCTCACAAATCCCCACTGGGTTTGGTCCTCCGAGTGGCCTGGCCTGTGGTACCAGGACTCCCGGTTATATTACATGACAGTGATTCAGGCAGCACTTGCTCTGGGCAGCCAATGAGATGCTTCTGCTGCTAGTGGTCTGGGAGAGAGTGAAGGTTGATCAAAGTGGGTCACCCAGAGCTTAGTAAGCTGTGCAAAGGGTCTTATTTCACAGGGCACTCTTAGAGTCTTAGCCTTGAAGCTCCTACTTTACCTGTTGTGGGGCTTAGTGGTAGGATGTTGAGGAGAGAGACCGTACCTGTTCTATACCAGATCCCAGCTTGATCTTGCAATTTAGATCTAATATTCCCCACTTATTTTTCAGCTCCCTCTCTGCAATAGTTTTCCATGAAGGAGAGGAAACCAGGCAAAGCTTTGAACCCACTGACTGATGGCATCCAGTGCAGTTTATCATGAACCCTTGTGAAAGTCAAAGCTCCAGGCCATTTTCTCTCTGGAAATAGGTTTGCATGTACATTGTGCTGTCGGGAGTACTGCCAAAGGCTCTGTCAGAATATTGCAGTAAAGACCTCACATAGGTATCAGCTCAGATCTTCTGTCTCTGTGGTTTGGGCTCTGCTAACAGCAAAAGTCACAGTAGCAGAACAAAGATCAGCCCAGTCCATTTCCCAAGTCCTGGTCCTACAGTTCCCTGCCTATTCCTCTGTGTCAGCCTTTGGTGTGGCTGCCATACATACCTCCTTCCAGCTCTTGGAGATCACAACACCTTGCTACAGGGAGCACTGGATTTCAGGTACCCTCAAAACCTGACTTTTAAGCTGATACAAATCAGCTGCACACAGCAGTACAGGGAAAAGTTAGAAAAATTGCTGGTCTTGCATGTAGAATACTCCATCAAAACCAAATCCTCGTGACTGGATTGCTTATGTTCTCCTTTACCATCATTACCACCATTACTAGAAAATATAATGGTCAAATGGCTGAGTTCTGCGTGGTTTTACCCATCCCCAAGTGGAAGTGAAGAGTGAGCAGTTTTGGTGTGCAAAGCCAATCTCTTGAGAAACATATGGGTCCTCCCCTCTGCCTCCCATACAATAACTCACATGGGTGACTGCAGTCAGCAATGGGGTTTGTCTTTAGGGATCATCCAGACTTTATTTTCTGGTTACAATTTCCCTTGTGATGGAAAGATACTGGCAATCCCCTCTCTGGAACCATTCCAAATCTCTGGGTATCACACTGCAGGGTATTTCAAAGAGGAAAAGAGTATTTTCATATGTTGCTGCGGACAGTGAGATCTCATTTCCACCTGGTGGAACTATTCATTTGACCTGGAACCCACCAAACACCAGTGTCTCCTAGTGGATGCAGCGTTTGTAAACCAGGTTCACAGTTCTTTTGGGTTGTATACTCCTTCCAAATTCATCTTCCGACGGCAATGGCAGGGCCTGTTTGGAAGAGCCCCTCTGGGGAACACCTCTGCTTTTTAAAGGATATTTCACATTTAGGTTGTGCCTCCACAAAAGGAACAAGTTCCTTCATGTTCTGCTGCTCACATTTTTCTATTTATTTAAACATTTGCGTTTGCCCTGGAGAGCCTTAAATTTATAAAGCCTTCATTACAAAGCAGCAGGCAGCTGGTAAATGAAATGAACCAAGCAGGGAATCTGGGCCCAAATGGTATGCTGCTGTAGCACTGTTAAAGTCAGTGGGACTCTGTGAGAGAGAGTTTGACTGCTGACACTGAGGCAT
>JBCJKH010038836.1:0-48989 GCA_039877255.1 Loriculus beryllinus
ACCTGTGCTATGTCTGACACACATAGAACCAGTGTCTTCAGGCACAAATGTATTTCCAAGTTGTCAAACCATATCTCTTTAAGCACCTCACCCACTGGTGATACACAGTTAAAGTTGAGCTGGATGGTACTTCTAGGTCTTGAGTTTGTGGTTACAGCCTAAGGCTGCTGTGGCCATGTGAAAACAAGTTACTACTCAGAAGCAATTAGATTTGGCTATTCTGGTGCCAGTGTTGTACCTTACAAGGTATGAAATGATCCATTGTCACAGCACATTTGTCATCTAAGAGTTGCCTGCTGATATTTGTGATCTACGCTAATTGACTGAACCAAACCAGTTGAACTGCAGTAATGTAATGTTCACTTAAGCAAGCAGCACAAGTTTTAGATATGTAATGTACATATTCCAGCTTCAAGAGAACAATCACACTTTCCAGTTGTGAAATTGGGTCAGTATATGACACTAAACACCCAGACCTAGATACAACAATTGATTTTAACAAGTCTGCCGGTGTCCTTGAAAAAAGTTCTGGATTTTTTGGTTGAGTTTTTTATTGTTCTGTTGTTGGGGGTTTTTTTGGTGTGGTGTTTTGAGTTGGGTTTTTTGGGCATTTGGATGGGTTTGGTTTGTTGGGTTTTTTGTTGTTTGGAGTTTTTTTGTTTTTTGTTTTGGTTTTTTGCTTAATCTCATTTTTCTTTGATTGAAGTAGAGTTTTAACATGAATATACTTGGCTTATCAGGTAGTGGTTTTAAACTACTACAGTTTTAAATTGTCAGAGGAGAGATTTTGGGGGAAAGAGGACCAGAATTATCATAATACCTTAATTCATAGATTCTTATCAAACTATTACTGTCAGGGGTGGAACTCTGACCACAAAAGTAGTTGAGAATAGCCTTGTTAAATAGCCTAGAAATTAATAAAATCAGTTTTGTGTCTTGAAATGCCATTCTTGCCCTTTTTTTTTAACCCTGTGTAGATACCCCCAGTATTACAGCTAAGCTAATTAATGAACAAAAGGAAGATAAAGAAAAAAAGAACTATGAAGAGAAAGAAAAAGTTAAAGCAGAAAATGGATTTCAGGACAATTATAGTGTTGTCGTTGCTTCTGGTATGTCTTTTTTTTTTTCTACCATCTAAAAAACATCTTTCTGATGTTAAAAGGGAGTTTGTGTGGGGAAAATCTACCAACAATGGTTTTATTACTAATGATTTTTAGAAAAATTGTAGTGCCCAGTTAATCTGATCAGCTGTTAGGCAGCAAAGATTGCTTCCTGGTAGAGCAACTGCCTCTAGTTGATTATGTGCTTCGATAAATTTCTACCTGAATGTATCAGTGACTATGTTGTGGATGCTGTTGCTACTGCATTTTACAGGGTTTTGTAGACACACACATGGAGCTCAGATTACATGGTGACATATTAGTATTTGTATACTGTTATTGTGATATGGGTATTGCTATCGTTACCTTTTAGCAGTGGCTGGTGCATCAGAGTTCAGTCACTCCCACAGTATGCTTTGAAAATAAAAAGATCCTTATACTTTGCATAACAGCTGGTGGTACTCTGTTAAAAACTGTCAAGTGGAGATGTAAGCATAAAACTGTTACTCCACTTGGAAACCGCAAATACACAATTTTCTTCCAAGCATTCGCCTTTAAAAAGCTAATGTGAAGATACTCCTGAAATCAGTCATGTAAACACTTTTCCTCTAAAACATTCTGGAGGTTATAGATTGAACATAGTGCAAGATTACAGTTCAGATGTTGTCTGTAGAGATCGTTAGTCTTTCAGTTGGAAGTTCTGGTGTGTGTGGAGACATTAATGAACTTCAGACTACTCCTATCTAGTTTTCTGCCTTCATTGAGGTACCTCAATTTCATTTACACTTCATGAAGCATGAAGAAGAGATGCTGATTTCCTTTGACTTCTGACACCAATATTTCTTAAGCTTTTTATTTCAGGTTTTTAGATATAACTCTTAAAAGTGTTGAACAGGGCAGCAGTTTCATGTATGTTGCTATACATTTAAAGCAACACAGCTGATGTTAATAACAGCATATTCATCTGGAAAGATATTTGCAGTAGGTGCCACTTAAGCAGGGTAAACAGGTTTTGGTAATATTTAAAATGTTAATGTGTGCAAATGAAGGGTTAAAACATGAATAAAGAATCTACAAATTAAAATAATAATATGCCAAACTTGAAGACAGAGCTTAAGGTAGTCAGCAGCGATGTCTTATCCCAGTTGCATCTCTGATCATACTGCCTGATGATAGATAGTCCATTCCCTGTTTAGAATGAAGCAGACTTAAGTATTTCCTTCTTTTTGTTTGCATTTTTTCCAGTTAAGTAAAATAGTTTAAATATAAGCTTATTTTGTTTGCATTTGAGTTTGCCACTTGTTTGTGAAATCTTTTTTTCTTTTGTCTTTATCTTTTCATATAGTCTGGTGATTTGTTGTGGTTTTTTGATGTTCTCAGTGCTTTAAATCCAGTATTTAACTTGTTTCCTATTGGTAAAATTAATAGAGGGCAGAGATAGTATTTGGACCCTGATCTTCCTGAGAAAAGCTACTTCAGTATACTGACATTATTGGAGAGTATGTTTTGTATTAGAGCTGCTCCTACTGACCAGCTCAAACCAGAATGTATTACAGCATTTCAGGTGTGGATGTTGTTGGTCTTGCAACTGCTCTTCGCTAATGATAAGGCAGTAGTTGTATGTGTTTGGATCTGAACCTGCTGGTCTGTCACCTGCATAGAAGGGTACATGATAGCAGTATATTTCGTTGTACCTTAAGTCAACTTAACCTGTCCCAAAATATGGCAGCCTTGCTATATGTGCTTAGTAAGCTTTTACATACCTAGTTTCACCTTTTAATTATCATGTAGTGCTTACTTTAAATGTTTTGACCAAGGCAACTTTAAAAGTATGTTTAAATATGCGTTTCATCATGTGGTACTGTCACTACTGCAGCTGAAGTCACGTTTGTAGACCAGAGAAGTGGTTGCTATCTGTAGTCTGTGCTAAAATGTCTGTCAATTTAGATTTTTTTTGCCATTTTTACTTTTAGTTGAAAAAACAACCTAAAAAAGTTTAACTGTGGACCCATTGCTGGATAGGCTCTTTAACTAAGTTTAAGAGCAGAATCAGAATAGCTTTTGCTTTCTTTATGGATTGTATGATCTAGTACAGTTATGATTTGGGGCTCGGGCGGGGCGTGCAGCCTTGCAAATGTAAAAATAGCAGGATTACATCCAAATATATATTATACATGAATGCTATTCTGATATGTAATTACTCATTGCCGAAAAATTAATCTTTTTTGCTATCATTGAAGCTGTTGAGTGCATTGCATCTTGACTGACTGAACTTACTAAATACTAGAATGCATTTGATTATTTTTCTTCTGTACTAGGTTTGAAATCTCAGTCAAAAAGAGCTGTTTCATCCACCCCTCCACGTCCACCATCAAGGCGAGGAAGAGTGATGGCAGATAAAGTAGGTACCTCTTCCTCAGGAGGAGAATCTTCCAGCAAGACTATTAGTGTTCCAGTCTTTCATCTGTACCATAAACTTCTACCAGGTGACTTTAACAACTAATTTTAAACTTCAATCTTATGGTCTTTTTTAGTGACTGATATGTCATCAGGAAGTAGATGTAATGCTAATGGACATCTTTGTCTTTTTATTGAGCATCTTGGAACTGTAGAGCTGTTCTGAGTCGGTAGCAGCTTTCAACAGGAAGTGGAGCATTTTAACATCTTAGTTTTGGCTTGACAGAAGTAACAATTATGCTGATCTTCTTTGTAGTTCCTTCTTCATAAACAAAATCTCAAAATGATTTCTACCTTCATTCAGAAATAAAAGGGGGATAGGTTCGTAAGGTGACTCACATTTTCTTTCACCTTGCAAGGTGAATAACTGAACTGCTATTTGTGCCTTATTACTTCGTGTTCTGAGTGGGCAGCCAACTTGCATTCCTCTCTGGAAGGTTGATTTGCCAGTTCAGGAATATTCTTGAATTCCGTAACACTTGTGTTTTCAAAAACAGCATGTCTTAAACAGTTAGTCTTGGTTTACATATAGGAGATACATTTTATCGGGTATCTGGACAAAGTTGGTGGTAATGTTGCTGTTGGATCATAGAGAGGGAGATCTTACGGGTCCTTTCCAACTTGAGGTACTCCATGATTATGATTCTGTGATCTATAGAGAGAGATCGGTTGTGACACTGGAATTCTCAACCTTAGATAAAGGATAATAGGACAGGAACGTGGATGATACACTTGAATATTATGCAGAAGAGCAGCTTATCTGGTTTATAGTATAGAAATAAGGAACAAGCTGATGGAATTAAGTGGTAAACTTCTCATCAAAGTCATTTTCACCTAATAAAAAATAAATTTGCAGCTTACTACAGAATTGTTTGAGGCTAACCTCTGGCAATTATTAGAGGGATCATATACTTGGATTAAACTATCTAAAAATTATAAAGCTAATGCTGCTGTTTTGGAAAGGAGATCAAAACTCAGTGTGTGTGTTTTCAGTATCTTGCTGGCAAAGGCTGTCTGTCCACTGATGGAAATGTGGACCATTCTGTGTGATTAGGTTGATCACACATCTTGTGCCAGTTGTTACATAAAAGGAAGCCGTGGAAAGCAGAATCGGTGATTAAAGAAATTGTAGAAAACTTAGTTGCACATTGGCAAGACATTTTTAATTTTGATTTCTTCAGACTCCATCTTCCACTGAAGAAAACAGGGTGCTACTAAAGACCTTCCTGTAACTTGTGTTACTTGATAAAGTACAGTCGAGATGGAGTGGGCGTGCTAAGTGTATTATAAAATCCAACTCTAGAATATTTCACCTCAGGTGTTATCAGAAGTTATTCACTACTTGTTATCAGGAAAAATTGTTCTGCCTTGAGAGTAATATGTAATGTCAGGGAAGAACATATTCTTTGGAAACAGCAGAGAGGCCAAAATCCTGATTTGTGTAACCAGTTTGGGCTGTATTGCATGTGCACATCAAGTCTGCATTGCTGCTCCAAAAATTATTCCTGGCAGTGCCATTCATTTTTTCTCACTGAGTTGTGTCCCAGCGTGAGAGTAGTGAGCTGTGTTTGGGATTAATAGGTCTGAAAAGAGAATTGGAGGGTTTTTTGGTTGTCCTTCTCCCCACCCCACCCCCCCCACACGCACCCCTTTTTTCCATTTCAGCCATTTTACCTTGTTGTCACATACCTTTATGTCACCACAATTTAAGGATAATGCAGGGGTGAGGTTTAATATTAGGGGACAGGCAGTACCCACCTGAAATGCACATAAAATTATAGTGATTCGTTAGCTGTGCCAAATGCTTAGGCTCTCAGCACAGAGCTGCCTTAGGGAATGTTGGCATGGTTCTTTGATGGTTGGTTCCAAACTGATGGGGCCCCTTTTCCCAAGAGAACAAATGGTAAAATTAAGGCCTTGGTTTGGAGCCAGGTAATATTTAGTCCACTTGGCATCTGTGGTACAAGTAATGAGCAGCACCTGGACATGTATGTTAAAATAACCCAATCATCATTTTCCTCTCTGACTTGATGCCACTGTTGCTTAGGCCAACCGTTACCAGCTGAAATGACACTTGCCCAGCTTCTGACTCTGCTCTATGACCGTAAACTCCCTCAAGGATACCGATCAATAGATTTGACAGTTAAGCTTGGCTCCAAAGTCATCTCGGATCCAAGCTTATCAAAAACAGACTCATTTAAACGTCTTCACACAGAAAAAGGTGAGTGTTCTTACTTTTTTGGCATCTTCCTTTTAAAATGGTTTCTTTCCTTTGGGACAAAAATGGTTTTGATTTTCTTGTTAAGAAACATCAATTTTGTGTGTTTTCCTGGATGATGTTCCTGAGCCATTCTCTATCAGACAAGTGTAAAACTTGACGATAAAGAACAAATTAATTGCCCATCTTTAGATTGTATCTGTAAGATGCACCAATATTGGTTGTTCTGGTTTCACTTTTCTTTCTTCATTGTAGTGTTTTATGTATATATATATATATATATAATACAATTATATCATTATATAGATATCAAATACTTTATTTCTTGACAAGTATACTGTTTTTCTGTAGCAAGTGTGTATGCTGATAACCAGGGCAGAATAAGTAATGCAGGAGCTGGTTGAAACCATCCAATTCCTAGGAGCCTGTGAATTTTTCTGTTGTGGCATCTTGGGTACTTAAATGCTTCTTTGAAAATGAGAATTTTTCTGAAGACCATCTGAGCAGGTCTTGTAACTAGCTTTTGATAAACATTATTTTTAACATTTTCTGACATGGTCTGTTTCTTGCTGATGTTTTTTTCTAATTGCTTGTTATTACTAATAATGCTGCAGAAGGGGAAGGGAGGAGCTGTATCCCAGGAATTGGCTTTGAAACATTTTGATAGCACTCCTTCAGGGAAGGACTTAGAGAAATGGGTCGTTAAGATTAAGCTAAGGTGATCTGCTGATCACAGGATAGGATTACAATTTAACCATTAAGACAGGAGCTTCTTTTTATTTTCCCTTCTTTGGAAGGCTTACAGCTTTTTACACTGTAAAGCAGAGGGGCAAGTCTTCCTTTAAAATCTTTATTTAAAAATTTTCCTCATCAGACAAAATCTAACCTTTCTTGTGGTCTGACCTATCCATGTCATCACATGCAATCAAAAATTTTAAGTCGTGTTCAGCCTAGCATAGTGGAATCCTCCACTTCTCTGATACAAGGTGGTAATCTCTTACTAAGATCATCATGTTTGCAGACATCCTCATCCACTATTTGTGATGATACAGAAAACTTTCACAAGTGGTTTCTGTTTGTATCCTTAAGAACAGTCAATGTAAAAGATCTCTGTAAAAGTTTTATGTTTGGGGTCTTTCTTAGAAGGATGATCTGGCTTTGGAGGTCTCTGTCCTTTTCTATTTCTCAGTCTGTCAGGTTGAATTAGTGTGAATTGATGTACATACTCCTACACATTCCTGATTTGAGCTTATTAAATCTAATACTTTGATCATATTGCCCCATAACAGTGTGCTTCCCCCCGCAGCATATCCATGATATGCTTGTAATCTGGTGGTTCTTGCACATTAGACAGTTGAGAATTAGGATGTTAAGGACCTGCTGTTTCCTATTCCCTTTCAAATTAGGGAAAGATAAAATATCTGTGGTTAAAACTTGGGGAACAAGACAAAAACAGGTTGTTTTGGTAGTTGTTCATCAGACTGATCACAGTTAAAAGATAGTGAGACCACTTGACGTATGCTGCTTTTTGATGTGGCTATGTTATGAAGGCTTTGAGGACCACTGCCTTGTAGTATTTAACACCATAACTGCAATACAGATTTTTTTAGATTAAATCTATTGCTTATTCACTGAAATTTTCCTGCAGTAATGAGCAAAGAAGGTTGATTTTTGGCAAAATTAACTTTTGTAGGGTGCTGTATGTACAGCCTATGTGCACTGCTATACAAAACAATCTTTTTTTTGTGTCTCCTGTACAAGATATTACAGTGCTTAGTCAGAACCTGGGAGGATGGAGGCGAGTAGAAAGTTAAAAATAGTGATCTTGATCTTTTTTATGAGGAAGAGTAGCATTAAATTTCACAGCTTTGGCAGAGGGGCATTTGGATGCCCGACAAGAGAGGAAATGTGAGAATGGTAGGTGTGGTGAGTGATGGGTGATACAACTTTATGGATGGCAAGTTAAATGATGGGAGGGAGAAACAAAAAAAAGAATTCTTGTTCAGCACTTTTGAGGAAAAAAGCAAGACTAATTTAAGTAAGGGTCTTCCCTTTCTTAAGCCATGAACTTACCGAAGAGTAATAAACCTATTTTCATCTCGAAAGACAGTTAAAGAACATCTTGAAGGTATAGATCAAGTTTAATAAAACTTAAGAATGTAATCGTTAACATATAGCTTTATATAAATAATACCAAGTTATGATCTGCCATCACTGGCAAAAAGTACCATGAATACTTTAAGTTTCTTTTGATGTTCTTGTATTCCTTCATTTCAGCTTCTTGCCTCAGGTTTTGCTTAAGAAGGAGCTAAGAACTCTGAAGTCCGTTTTTAAGTGAGGACAAAGAAATAAACTCAATATTGATGATGTTGTCTTAATTTCTCTTTCCTCTGTGTTTTTGTAGAGCATGTGGATTTACTGGGACCTTGCCCTGAAGATGAAGCCATCAGTCCTGGGGATGAGTGCATGGATGCAGTTCTAGATGAATCGCTTCTTGAAACTTGTCCCATTCAGTCTCCTCTGCAAGTTTTTGCAGGAATGGGTGGATTGGCCCTTATTGCAGAGAGGCTGCCTATGCTTTATCCTGATGTAATTCAGCAAGTGAGTGAAAAAGTCAGTGTAAAAAAACATGCTAAAAAGTGTGTGTGTGTGTGTGTGTGTGTGTGTTGAAGGACAGTATTTTCCTCATATTTCTTTATGGTTTGCTTTGACATCTCAGTTATGTGGGAAGCTGCTTTAAAATAGGCAAGTGCTATTTTAATATAGCCCAGTCCAGCTAATTGTTACAGTCTGCTTGAAGTAGCCATGTCCTTGTAGAGTAAGTGCATGAATTCGCTGTTGCTGATTGCCTCAGTTCTGTTGATCACCTCACTTAACCATTAAACCATTCTTTTAATGGTTAAGTGAAATTCAGTTCTCAAAGCAGATTATGTGATTTTATTTAAATTTACTATTGTAAGTAATAAACAACTGTATAATCTTAATTATCTTTATATTTGTAAATAGTAATTATAAGATAAGAACTTGTATACTTATAATTACGTATGGAGTTTCTCTGGAGGCACTGATAGGCATTTCAAAAGTGTCAGTAGTGGCATTAGTGTGAAACTATTCCTTTGGCTGCTGTTCTGGTACACAAACTATTAAAAAGGGAAAAACAACCTCTGAATTATTCAGATTCTGTTTGGCTTTATTTTTGAGATCTTGCCTGATACTCTCAACAGGAGAGACTGAATATCTATTCCCTTTGAAATTAAATTAATCATGAATTAATTCATGAACAGGGTGCTGTTCAGTACTCTGACTGCAAAACTGTGGCAGGAATAGGGACACTTTAGTGAAATCAGATAATTTGTATTAATTCTTTGTAAATAGTTCTGCAAAGATGTTTTAGAGGTCTGGTATCAGTGCAGTTCAGAAATTAAGGAAGTGTGTTCACATAAACGATTATTGTATTTTGAAATCCAAGACTGATGAAGTGTATTATGTATTGAGGAAGTCTGTTTGAAGGGATTCTGCAACAGACAAAAGGCAATTTATGACCAGGAGGAATTTCATCCCTTTCTTCCTTCCTTTTTCTATAGTCCGGAGAAGTTACTTTCTTTCCTCCATTTTTTAGCTTGATGTAAATTTGGATTCAAATAGTGAATAAGAATTCTGTGATCCATAAAACCAAATTAAGTGCAGTCATACCAAATTGAAGATTCAGAGTGAACACTGATGAATTCTCCAGACCCTTTATTCATTAATTTTACTTTTATATTTCTCTAAGTCACTGATAGTTCTTATTCTCTTAATGTATAGGTGATTGGAATAAATGCAGCTAAACATGGCTTTGACTTTTAATTAGGGATTTGGTATTCTGAATAAATTCTGCAAGGGCTTTTCAGATTAATCTTTTTTGGTGCAGTCTGGTGATAAATACTAAAATTTTAAATATAATTGCATCAGTTCATCTGAATAGCATAAAAGCCTGAAACTTCTGTAATGTTTAGTTGTGAGAGAGACTTGGCTGTCATACCTTCATTTTAACCTAATGCATGAGTGTTTCCTGGGGAATTTTACAACTGTTACCCGTTAAACTCTGATCCCCATCATACTGCCTGGCTGCATAGTCCTCTATGTCATAGTCCTCTTGCATAGTTAATAAAACAGAACAGCAGACTGTTGTGTTAGGAGATCAATAGTAATATAGCTTTCCAAATCAATCTAAAGCCCACAGGGAGCACAAGATGCTACAAGACTGCTGATATCCAAATTTCATCTTATTTTTTTAAAGGTATTATGATTATTTGTTCTCCTTTTTGCAGCACATAGTTAAAAATCAGATACCTGAATTCACACTCAATGTTTAGTGTTAAAAATAAAAGGTCCATTCCTTATTTAAGTCTGATATATAAACTAATCTTTGTATTCTTTATTTCAGTGTAGCTTGTTTCCTATGCCTCTAGATTTTAAGCAGCATGTTTTAAGTGAGAGTTTTAGGTTGGCAAAACAGAGTTACTTGCTTGTGTAGGCAGGACTTTCTAGAGCTACATTAAAAACACAACAGATGCCCTTTTTAGTTGTCTCTCCCGTTCCCCATATCTGTAAATGGTAGTGTATTTCATGTGACTTTTTAATGGAGTCCTGTGCATGTCCTTTAGATCCTAACTTTAAAAACATTTTTGCCTGTTTGGGTGAATGAATGACTACAAAATTGTTTTGCTGTTTTTGTGGTTAAGGTGAGCACTCCGGTGGTTACATCAACCACACAGGAAAAGCAGAAGGACAGTGATCAGTTTGAATGGGTCACCATCGAACAATCAGGAGAGTTGGTGTATGAAGCACCAGAAACAATTGCTGCAGAACCTCCACCGATCAAGTCAACAGTTCAGACTATGTCTCCCATACCTGCACATTCTTTGGCTGCCTTTGGTTTATTTCTTCGTCTCCCGGGCTATGCTGAGGTGCTGCTAAAAGAACGGAAACATGCTCAGTGTCTGTTGAGATTGGTGTTGGGAGTTACAGATGATGGTGAAGGAAGTATGTGCTGCAATTATTATGTTTCTTTGTAGACCACAGCTAGATCATTTTGCTTAAATTTATTTACATTTTAATGCATTTAGCAGGAAGTTAGAATTGGTTTATGCAGACCTGTGTTTCCATAGCATCTTTGATAGCCTTTTGTCTCTAAATATTAAATTCTGTTTGGCAAAGTTTTTGTCACAGTCATCAGTGTTCAAGTGTTCTCATCTCTACGTCAGAGTAATTGTAAAATAACTGCTGATAAAACTTAGAGTGACACTGTCGAGATGACAGTGCATTCAAACAGAGCAATACGAGTAGCTGGATATACTCAAATAATTGAGCAAACATCGTGTAATTCTGCAACCAAATGTAGAATAATATGGATAGGAGCACAGCTCCAGTAGAATAAACTGTTGAATAACACTGTTTAAGAAAATAAGAGAAAGATCTCAAGGTCATAGTGATCAAATTAGCCAAGCAGGAGCTCTGCCTTAATGGTGTGAGTTCAGAGGGAGAAATGGGGTATCCTTCAATGAATGAGCAGATTGACTCAAGAGACAATTTGTAGTCAGTGTCTGCAACCCAACCTGTCATTCTGCGTATAGTTCTAATATTTGTATTTCTTAGTGTTTTGAAAAACTGGAAGAGTGTATGTGAAAGATGGTTTAGTACTTTTAAGACATTGCCTTTCATTATGACTTTGAAAAGAATGCTGTTCTTTCCATGCTGCAATCAACTGAAGATAGTCTATTCAGCAGCCTATAGAGTGGTGGATAACATGTAGCTCATAAGACCAGATGAGAAACTAAGAGTCTTGTTTACTCTTCTTTCTCTTATTTCTGCCCTATCAAGCTATAGGACAGTAGACAAGAATAAACTGGATAAAGTAGTTACTACCTGAAAGATTCTGTCCAGTCCCATTTTTATATCCTTGGGTGATTCCAGTCCCATGTTATTGCAAATAATTATTTCTTTTTAATAGTAAAAAGACCAGCTCAAACCCTTAAAATCTGGGTCGCTTTCTTTTTTGTGTGTGCATCCACTATTGCTATTGGAATACAGTTCCAGAACCTCATTTATCTGATAAGTAGGGACTGCTTTCATTTTCAGTCTGCATTTATTCATATCCAGTTTTTGCCCATTTATCATTATGCCAACACTGTTCATCATATATAGCTCTTCTTTCTCCAGTGCATTTGTTGAGAGGAACTGTGTTCCCTCCTAGCCTTTGTTTTTGCTGGACTAAACGATCAATTTGTCCATTCCCTAAGCCAAACCTCTGAATTCAACTCGATGAAATGTGGGATCAGTTTTACTCACTAGCCCACATTCATTCTCTGTATATATTCTACTTTTTTATTGAAAATGCATTTTTTTCATATACCTGGAACCTCTTTACTTGTTCACATAATATGAAGAGCTAAACTTCTATATCCATTTTGCTACACCTGCAGTTCTGCAGGTATATCGGATGGGCTTCTTTTCCAAAGGTGCTCAGTTTTATTTATGAAGATCCTGGTGGATTTTTTGTTTCCTTCATGTTACTGTCTTTACAGAGTATCAGATAGATATGAATTAACTCGTGTATATGAGTGTGTGTAGTTATATACATACAAATGTATACTTACATAGTATATACATACAAATACAGACACATGTATTTAAGTTTAAACATGTATTTCAGTTTAAACATGCATTTCAGTTTAGATATCAGTATGACAATGCAGATGATAAACTCTAAGAATGAGGGAGAAAATATATTTAGAATGAAAAGCAAACTTCTCAACAGAGTTGGCTATTTTAAAGTATTTTCAGTTTTCAGATATGCTCTGGGGAAGTAATGTGAAATGCATGGTAAAATGCAGAAAAAAATGAGACAGTCCCACGTCTGAGCATGTTACATTAATGGTTCGCTGTTATTTGAAATGTAGCTTTAAGAAGAAGTAATTTTTGCTCATAATGCAGAAGGGTTCAAAATTTAAAATAATTCTGCCACAGAACATGCAGCTCATTCATTAAAATTATGTTAGGATTTCACCAGACACTCAACTTGAGTAGCATCACAGATTGGATTGTGTCAGTGACTTAATTCCCACTTTAGGCACATGAATATGGAAAAAAAAAATAGACAAACTGCAGTTCTTGTCAGCTGAGCTGCCGTTAGCTGACCTTGTGCATTCTTTAATTTGCTGTAGCTGGAATTTTACTATTTCTTTTATCTTTAAATTAAGCTAAACCTCCTTTGTTTTCTTAATTTAGAAATAACAACCTGAAGTGTTGTCATACAGGCGTATGCTCACTCTTATTCACAAACCAAGTGTTCTCTCTGGAAATGGTGAATCAGATTTTATAACTTTGGTTCTTAACAAAATCCATAATAGAAATAAAATATTCTTTCTTCTACACTCTTCCCAAGCTGAAATTTCTTGTGAAGGTAGCTCACTATATCCCAATGTTTTAGACCTTAGTAGTTTTCTGGATATGTTTCTTATAGATTGTTGCAGAGATTAGCAGGCTGTACTGAACTATTGAAAGAAAATATGGGTTTGATATTTTTCTTCTTCAATCTAGGTCATATCCTGCAGTCTCCTTCAGCAAATGTGCTTCCAACTCTGCCGTTCCATGTGTTGCGCAGTTTGTTCAGCACTACACCATTAACTACTGATGATGGAGTACTGCTTAGGCGCATGGCACTGGAGATTGGGGCTATACATCTAATCCTCGCTTGTCTCTCTGCTCTAAGCCACCATGCACCAAGGGTGCCCAATTCTAGTCCCAACCAGGCAGAGGTAAGTTTAGCAGCACCATTATTGTCACTGAGAAGTAGTAAGAGTTTTAACTATAGAAAAGAAAATAATCCCATCGCATTTGTTGTAGTCTTAATTTCTGCAGAGTTGGCATTTGAATTAAAACCAAAAATAATTGAGTAGAACTTGAATAAGTAATTGTCCTTGCATGTTGCAAATGAACGTCGTAACCATGAAATTTAAACAAAGAAGGCTTGTCATGAGGCATTAAGGTGTAATCAGTTTCTTTTATAGGACCTTCTTTTTCAGTGTGTGAGAGGCATAATGTTCAATGGATAGTGGTTCTTTAATCCTCATTAGATAGCATGAACTCATTACCTTATTTAGTATTCATCATCTAAACTCTACTGGCTGCAAACTGTTTCCTCTTAAATGCTTCACAAACAAATGAGTTGTGAAAATTAATGAATAAATGCAGCAATTATTTTATACCCATCTTACTGATGAGTAAATAATTTCTAAAGACAGAAATTTTCCATAGAGTTCAAGATCCTGAGTGAATCACCAAAATGAAACTTTCTCAAGGGTGCTGCATGTATTACACCTTCTATTCAGAACATGTATCCCCTGTTTTTTTAAGATTCTGAGTTGCCATTTCTGCACAACACACCTATTGTCTATGAAAGTGTTTAAAAAAACTTCATGACTTGCCCTCTTTAGCATTGTTGTGGCAGAGGCTTGCACAAAAAAGTTCTTCGTGGCTAAATATGTCTAGGTGGCTGCAAAATATAGGGCTGCCTGTATTTTATCAGCTGTTACTGAGGGGCTGAGCAAGGAAGAGATGAAGCTGTGCCTCAGAGTAATTCCCTTTAATGATTACTCAAATTGAAGGGAAAGTTGAGATGTTCTGCTTCTGATGGAGTATCAGGCTACTGGCACATTAACGCCTTGAATTCTTGGAGGGAAAGGGCAACCATTAATTTTTATCTCTGCTTCAGTTCTACCATGACCTCTTACACACCTTGCTTTCTCATAATTTGCATCTGTCAAGTGATAGATGGTAAGTTGAAACTAGAGATCCATCAGGCCTGCACTGAGGCTTATATTTCTGGGGCCAGGCTTTCCCTTAAGTGCTTAAAGTCAGCACTTATGACAGTCCTCTTGAGTTTTAAAGGCATAACATGTTCATGAGTGATGCAGTGAGCAATACATGGGAATAGCCACACAGCTGTTTCATCACTGAGATGTATTACATTCCCACTGTAAAAGTTAGATGGTGATTCCAGACTGCTCTCAGTGTGGTACTTCATAGGTGGTGACTTTATTTACTGTTGTGGTAATTTCATGTCATTTCTTTTCCTTCAAATACAACCTTTAACAAAGTTTATTGAGGAAGAACACAACAGAAGATGAAACTTCAGAGCTGTAAATCAAGTATTACAAATTAAAGTTGTGTATCTGCTCACATGCCTGGTTTCCAGTAAGGCTAGTTGTCACCCAGTAAAGAAAGTAGTAAGTGCTAAATGCTCCAAAAAATTAACTCACTTGTTTAGGGTGCCGAATATGTAACTGGGAGAGCATTGGTTAAAAAGTGCAGATCAGATTTTTTTTTTGTTTGCATCCTTTTCATCAAATATCTGGTAAAATTCAAAAATTAACATCAGTCCTTAAATATTCATAACAGCCAAATAATATTATATTGGAGTTATGTTAGTAAAATGCAGTGAGGCAGACCATTGGAAAAACCTGAACAAGCACCTTTGGAAGAATGCATTCTCTCAGATGATTTTAAGGACAAGATATTCCCCCCTCCTCCCACCCCGTTACCCGGAGAGGAAATATTTTGTGTTTCAGTGCTATACACGTAACTTAAACTTCTTGCTATTTGGGAGCATTTGTTCAAAATCAGCACATGCTTGAGCATCTCAGCATTTCCTTTTTGTGCTTTTGATAACATTTCTACTCCCATCCCCTTCATTCTGACTATGTTACTAAACTTGACTACATCCTAAACAGTAATAATTACAGAGCTGTGATGTTTATCTTGATATTAAGTAGCGTTCTGATACCTTCCATCATTTAAGCAGTTAGTAGTACCTTAAAAGAAAACAAAAATGGGCTTACAGTTCTGGTCAAATTGAAGAACCACTGACAACAATTTAGAGCTGATCTGTACTGGAACTCCATGTATGTGGCAAAGTCTTTCCTATCTAAAGCTTTGAATTTCACTGAATCCTGATGGTATCTTTATGATGTTAATAAGTTGGGATTACGTTCTTTTGCAGAACAAAGATTTTCTAAAGACAATGTTCATAAGATGAAAAACATGAAATTATTGTGACTTTTCTTAATTTAGCCGCAGGTGTCAAGTACACACAACACTGCATCAACAGAAGAACAGCAGTTGTACTGGGCCAAGGGTACAGGCTTTGGAACAGGCTCCACAGCTTCAGGGTGGGATGTTGAACAAGCTTTGACTAAGCAAAGGCTAGAAGAAGAGCATGTGACCTGCCTTCTACAGGTGTGTAATAACAAAACTTTAATGATAAGCACTTGAAAACTTAGAACTGCAGAGTAAAAATAGAGCTTGTATTTTTTTAAGTCATATAGCAAAGTAATTATAGTATTTTGAACAGAAAATAATGTATAACCAACCACCTCTGTACATGAAAAATGGTATAGATCATGTTTTGAGTGGGGCTGTTTTCAGACATCACTAGGGTGCTGCATAAAAAAGACCAGCATGGATAAGCCCGGGTGACAGTTCTGAATAGACAGTAAACCAAGAAGCATTCCAGTGTGTTTCCCTGGAGCTGTTACATGCCTCTGTCAATGCTTCTGCATTCAATTAAAAGTAAAAACTATCCATTAAAGGAGGAAAATGTGGGAACAGGCATGTTGGGCTTTATGCCAACTAATCTTACCTGTTCATTGCTCGCATATTTTCACTCTGCTTCAAGGAAAAGCCAGTGGTTGTTACTGGTGCTAATGAATGTGTTATATCAGTGTAAGAAGACCTCACTCCGGCATACTATAAAATCATGAGTATGTCAATTAAATGACAATAGCAAATCACTAGTAAAAGTCTGCCTTCCAAATGCCTCATGCTAAGGAGAAGAAAATACTGCATAATTAGGCTTTTCAGTCCATTGTGAAATGAAACCAACCCCTGTTATCTTAGGTCAGTGTAGAGAAAATGAGATTCTGTCTAGTCGTGAAAAATTTCATTCACAGAGCTGTCACCTCAGACACATGAGCTACACTCACTGCAGGGGCAGAGCACAAAGGAGATGAAATTTTGGAAGTGCCATGACCTGACTGATGAAGTTATCGTTTTGGTATAATCAGTTATTTCAGTCACTGTAGATTACAAGGCACAAGTATCATGTCTCTTGCAGAAGTAAATCAAATAAAATCTGGAACAGCCTTCCTAAGCAAGAAAGTGGAAAATCACCTGAAGTAGCTCTCAACAGAGCTTCTAGGCAGTGTTTTGTATTATGCCATCCAAAGGTCTCTTCTCTAGAAAGGTTGTTTAGAGAAATTCTGTTCTATGGAGGTGCTGGTAAGATGCTGCAGCAAAATACCATGTTAATGGGGTCAGAGCAAAAAGGGAGTGGAATAAAGGAGAAAAGGCTGAAAAGATGACTAGAGCCCCTGAGGTCTCAAATAATACAGCCTTTCAAACCTACTTGGTTTTAAAGTAAAACTGCACAAATCAGTCCCATGGAAGTACATTAGGCTGTACAGCACATGGTCAGGACCTGTGAAGGAAGGAGGAGGTGTGCAGTGGGAGGTGACTCCTACCTTCACTGTGGGGAAGGTTGCTCTTCGTTCACTTAAGCAAGAGCCATGTGCACAAGTGGTTGCTCCGAATAACTGTCATGCTTGCTGTAACTTGTCATTTTGTCTGTAAACCCTGAAGTCCCATCCAAAAGGAAGTTACAAAGGTTTTTGAAACATTTGCAGTAAAAATAACCACCAGCAGCAGAACACACATCTTTTGTTGCTAGTTGGTGTTCTAAAGTGGATGGGATTCATCAGCTGCGTGTCTTCAGTGTGAGCCTGCAAATTCCTGCTTTGAGTAACTCCAGCAGGTTTGTCAGAATTCATATTACTTGAACTTCTAAGGTAATTCAGAATTATAATATTTATTTCATTTCATCATTAGCAAAAGTTGTAATCATGATCTGAGAACTGTATAAAATTTCTTCTGAGACATCTTTGGGACTGCTGAACTAAATACTAGTTCTGAATTGGCAAAATAGCTGCTAAAGTATTGTGGCCTCTTCCTTAAGGGAAGGAAGTTGTTTTGCCTAAAATAGATAAGTTTTGATGACATATTTTCGTGTATTTCAGGTTCTTGCCAGTTACATAAACCCTGCAGGGAGTACATCAAATGGAGACACCCAAACTAGCCATGAGGGAAGAGGACAAAACAGCACTGCTCTTCCATCCGTTCTCTTAGAGCTACTCAGTCAGTCTTGCCTCATCCCAGCCATGTCATCGTACCTCCGCAACGATTCAGGTAGTGTGCCATTGTCTTCTAATCAAAGTTAGCTTAATTCTGTCAAATAAGCTATTATATGAGCAATAGGTAGTTCTGGCTCTTTTGGAATACTTGCCAATTTAGAACTGTACTCATGGAACATTCACGTGAGTCTTGGCAAACAAAATGATAGTGTTTGTTGAGACACTCATTTGTTTAAACTTTATTGTTTTAATGTCTTTTAAAATTTAAAATTAAATTCTTAAGCGATTGAAACCAACAAGAGGATTGTATTTCCATCTGAAAAGTTTACATTTTAATTGTTCTACAGAAGATACACGGAGAGTACTTTATACAATACCATGAATCTTATTGTGAAGAAAAATTGTAATTCTGTAAGAAAAATGAGGAAGTATATGCCTGAAGTTGTAGTATTAGGGGAATTCTCTTTTATTTTGCTCAAAGCTCTTTCTTCTTTGATTAGGAAATACGTAAATAAGCCTTTTATCAAAGCTGCCAAGTATTTCACATAGCTGGGAACAATTAAATTGTTGGTTTGTTTGGTGTTTTTTTAAAGGGAAAACGAGTTGTCATCACAGTTCTACTCATAACTTTAAAACAAAGATGTTTTGATAGTTTTCATCCAGTATGTTGCACCTTAGTGTGGAAACCATTTCAGTGTAGATGATAGCATCAACCAGTATGAGTTAAGCAAATGCCCATGTGGAACTCATGGCAGAACCAGCAGATTGGGTTTGTGATTTGTGGTCAGTCTCACTACATGACAGGCTTTAGTGGGAAGATTATTGGTAAGCATACTTTCTTCAGATAACTGTCAGCCTGAAGTTCTTCAACACTGCCTGAGCCTTAGGTTGGATTTTGGTCATTTGCTTAGTTTGTAAAGATTGATTTAATCCTTAAGTAGCAGAAAGAGTTGTTCCAAATCTGAATAATTTGGTTTTGAACCTTATTTTGCCTGCCCTGTTTTTGGAGTAACTGATAAAATGTCTTGCCACATTCCTGCAGTTCTCAAATTTGGATGTCAGTTGCAGGGCTTGGTGATGTGAAATTTTTATAGCTTCTTTTTGAATTACACAGTATACTCTATCTCCAAGGTAAAACAGAAATCATCCATGTCTTGAGTATTTACAAAGCTACAAAGGACTAAAGCAAGAACGTAGCTCTTTTACTCTGTAGTAACTAGAGCATTACATAATCTTGTATGATGGAATTGAAGTAGTCCAAAAAGTCTGCTGGGGCCTTATAGTAAAAATAAGAGGAGGTTTCATTTGCTGGTCTGCAGTGTGACACCTCTCTCTAATTCTGCAGTTAATTTCTTGCTTCTACTTTGCATATATTACAGTGAGGAAATATGTAGGTGTATATGAGCTTATAGACCAGGTTCATTATCACAAATGAAAATGTGTAAACCAGTGAAGTAATCTTTCGAACAGAAACTCATAAATTCTTCTTTGTTGAGGTAAAGAAGGAAAAGTAATTGAAAGACCTGGCAAAAAAATGCTTTATTATCTGGAGGATGAAGCTGTTGGTTCTGAGCTACAGATGAATCACGGCTGTTGAAATTGCTTTTTGCTGTTTTCGGTAGAAAAAAAGTATCTGTCTGTTAAGTCACCTTTAACTGGGAAAGAACAGTCAGATACTGATAGAAGAGATGAGATATGTGGCTGGTAGTGACAAGTTCAGACTAGTTTGGCTTTCAGAGACCATTTATTTTACCAAAGTACAAAGAAAAGGCAAATTTTCAGTGGCAAATGTTTGGTTTAGGTATGTTTTGCAGTGCTTTATTGCTGTTATTTGTGGTTGTCAGGAGATGTTGAAATGTTGTGCTTGTGAATTGACAATTAATAAAGAGTAAAAAAGGGAGATGCTTCCTGCTTTTTCATAAATGGATGTGTAGCTCTTAATGTAGCAGCTAAACTACCTTAAAGCAAAACCTTGCTTTTCAGCAAAAAGCTTTTAGATTCTCTTCTCATTACAAATTCACAAAGCATGACGTTATTTCTATTGGAATTCAGAACTCTAAAATCTGAAGGTGGTTTTTCTTTGTTTGATCCAAGCAATAGTCTTGAATGTTTCCTGATGTATTTGTTCAGAAGTCAATACATACAGCTATAATTAACAATGTTCTTCTGGATTAAAAAGAAATAATAACTTGCAGGCATATATCAGTCAAGCTTGCCTTTGAAAACGTAATAGGCTATCAGTGTGAGAGGGAGGATGACTTATGGAAAGAATACCTCCTTTTCATGAATGTTTGAGTCAGATGCATTGTCCCTGAACAGAGTCCCTGAAAGCAGTTTGTTTTAGTGATAGCCATGCATAATTCCAATGCAGTCATAACTGTTTCATTCAAAGGCAAACAAATAATTCTCACATTATTGAGAGTGAGCTGTAGGTGATGCTGGGGCTTTCAGTGCCACTAGCAGAGTATCCAGAAACATAGCTAACAGATGCTGGCTGTCACAGGAGAGATACAGGTTGAGAAGCTCTGGAGCTCTGTTAAGCTCTGGTACAACGGTCATAAGACTGAAAAATTCACTTAATCTCTTTATGGTTGAAACGTTTCCATTGTTGAAGCAGTAAAACAGATTTGAGTCTGTTCTGTTAGACCTCATCTAATTTCAGGCTTCTCTATCTTGAGTATCTCTTCTTCAACAGGGCTGAATGCTTACCCAGGAGGTGTAGGAAAGGAAACAGGATTAGTAGTAACACTTGCATACATGGTATTCTAATTTTGAGACCAGTGTACCCTCTGCTGCCAAAAGGTACTTTCATGGGGAAAAAGCAGGTAACTATATTCTTCCTGTAACATGCTGGACTGTGGAATTAGGACACTGCATAAGGAATGCTAATAAAGTGTTCCCAGGTTCTGGCACCCCAGCAGGAACAAGCTGTGCTGGGCACAGCGCTGACTGAAAATAGCAGTTTTCAACAACTGTAACTTTCTCAGACCTGAACGGGTGCTGGTGGGACCACTTAAAGGCTACCCTTATGCTGTGGAGGTACTCAACTAGATTTTAGGTTTTGCTTTCAGTAGTTGCAGTTAACAGTGATCTTCACACACACACACACATTTCTGTCATATGCATAAAATGATGTGGGAGAATTTTTCTCTAGAAGAAATATGTGCAGGGAAGCTGCAGATAGGCTGTTTGCATTTGTTGCAAACAAGTGGCTGATGCCAACTGTGGTGATAAGAGATAGTAAGCATTTTGGTATTGATGAGAATATTGTGTACAGATGCTCAGATAGGTACAGGTGTGATACATCCTGCTGGCAGAGTTGGCTTGGCAAAATTCACGAACAGTTCCAATATCATTATATATAATTGGCCCGTGTCACAGTTAAAAATTTCTTTAGCTTTTTGTTGTTGAAATATGTTTCACCATCCCTGTGTAATTTACCCAAAACATACATGGGCTAGATTGCTATCTAGATTTTTCTAGGTAAAACGAATATTGATCATGTAAGGAGTCCTCACATAATGTTTAATCTTTTAGAAACCTCCTCACCTTGAAGCAGATCATTACAAACAAGATTGCTCTGACACATTCTGCAGCTTCATCTGCATCAGAGCAAGGTGATTGTGGAGTCCTTGAAAACTGTGAACTGACCACTTCCATTAACTTCTATAACTGCTTTTTTTAGGTTTAGTTGTCTATGAAGGACTTTGCTTATTATGCAAGATAGCTCTAGTCACAAGGAGCAATAGCTGCTTCATCCTGTTTCTTGATCATTTTTTCCTGTGTTTGTTTTGTATCTTATTTTGGCATTACTGTGGCTTTTATGGCCTTTCATTTTACAAAGGAAAAAAGTTTATCTTGAACATGGTGTGATATTATTATTATTATTATTATTATTATTATTATTATTACATGTGTTGATTCCGAAGGACTTAATTCACGTTTACATTTATAAAATTGATGTCATTCTTCTATATTGTGGAACATCTGGCATGCATTTGTTACCCTAGTTATGCACACTTGACACCGAAAGCTGTCATGTAAAATCTTTGCACTTCTGTCTTTTATATAGGACATTTCATTTGAAAGATTTAGTGCTGTAGAACTCTTATAAATTTGAACACTCCTCTCTGTGAACAAAATGCACAACAATAAAATTACAGTGTGCAGCGCGAGGTTCCCAGCAAATGTGTGACTGTCAGATTCTAACTCGAGTACATGGCTATCTTGAAGGTATAGATTTTGTTGATAAGTAAGAGCTACTGGGCTGGTGGACCTAGATTTATGAAGACTAATAAAAGCTAGTATTTACAGGTGGGAAAGGAGAAGGTAGTAGTTAATGAGGTTTACAGAGAGAAGGCAGCGGAAGGGAATCATGAAACAGAAGGAAAATCAAGTGACTTCTAGGACAGGGACTGTCTTTTCTTATGGGCTTGAACAATAAAAAGCCCACTGAAATTGGGATTTATCAGTGATACAACAATATTAAGTAGAATGTTCATGCTTAAAAATATACTTGTACTGGTTTGTCCATAAACTAGTATCTAGGAAACCCTGAGATGACTTAATCTTGTTTAAAGCTGAAGAGTGCAAGAGGTTTTATACCACCTGTTCCATGGAAGACAGACCTCATTGCAAGTTGCAGAATCCTCTCTGCTTGAATTCCTAGGCCTACAAGAAGCAGGCAATACTGTGATTTTAGCTGGGGTTTTATTGCATACTCCTGTCTCAGACACCTGTCCTTTGGTGGACAAAGTTTCCATGTGATGCTGTCAGCATAGCTAGCGTTGTTAGATTAGCTCACTCTTCCTTGGGTTTGACTGCTGAGAAGAGATGACGCATTTCTATGTGAGAGTTTTACTAAAAGGATTGTGTGTACTGACCAGCATGCTCCGCTTTGTAAGAGTTCAATATTTGCTTTTAATGAACCTTTCATAGTTTATCAAGTACTGTCACACTCTGGACTTGTGGATTCATTAACAGTTGTGCTGCTTTACCCTGCTGTCCAATACCTCATTGTGAACTTAATAAGTTCTATGGACAAATCTGTTAAAGGTGGACACACTGAATTCTTTTTTCTGCCTCTTTTGATATATCTTAGTTAGTTCATTGTAGTCATTCTTTTCAGGCCTTGCCGCCTTACCTTAGAGCTTAAACTACACTAGATTGCCTACTGAAGTATGGTATTTCTTTTCTGCTAGTCATACTTACTTTGAAGGCATTATATGGTGTTGCTCTACTGTTTGCAAAGTAGTCCAGTTCCACTGGACTGAGTAGGCTGAGTACTTTAGGAGGTTTGTGTTCCCTTACAGCTATCTGAAGTCGGTACACTGAGCGCCATCAGCTAAGACTGTACTACATCTTTATTCATTGCTGAAGGTGTAAAGGTAATACTGTGGTGAAAAGGTTCAATCACCATGAAATTCTGTTTTTCCATAGACTACTGACTTTTTACTGTGTCTAATAAGAAGTAGTTGCTGTTATGATAATTTCTGTCTTGGGCGGCATCATCTACGAGGGTTGGAACTAGATGGTCTTAAGGTCCTTTCCAGCCCTAACTATTCTATGATTCTGTCATTGAGATGCTTACGCTTATATTGAGTTAAATGCTTAAGCACCAGAGCTGTATACTGAGCTCATTTAACTAAGGTAAGACTTAGGGCTGCATGAGTGTAATAGAGGACAAGTATTACCTGTTAAGGGAGGACATTAGACTTCTGTTTTAAAACAACTATAGCTTGTATGCCAGGGCAGTCTCTAATGATACTATTGCCCTTTGACTTCCTTCAAAGGGTCAAAGCCTTTTACTGTAAGTGAAATTAGAAGTACAGTGGCAGTTTAGATAGACAGTATATAATTACTGAAATTAAAAATTCCACTGGTTTTCATTAATGTTAATGAACTCATTCATAGGAAGAAGGAACGATACTGAACCTTTGCCACATTTGACTAAAACTTTGGGTGTACTTTTTATCTGTTCTGCTGTTGGTGTTTGCAAAAAAAGGTGCAATGTCTCACTCCAGTGCTGATGTACTAGTTGATTCACAATTTTGAGAAGAGCTATGCATTGAAATGACATGAAATAAAACTGTTTATTTATTTCACAGAATAGACAAGTTTTAAATAACTTCAGAATCAAAACAGCAGTAATTTGTACCTGAATTTCAGATTTCTGTTCAGTTTTCAGGTTCTTGTAACCTCTCATTTTAAGACCCATCTCAAATATCCTTGTATTACGAGATTAATGCAATAATATCCATAAGTATGTCAATATGAAGTACATTGAAGAATTTAATAGTGTATTGGCTCTATTCTGTAGTCTTAAAGATGAATAACCTGCATAATTTCTGTAGAATGTAGCTTAGTTTTATACAATGCTTTGGTGGTTCACGTACTGAAAATAAGTACAGAATACCAGAGACTTGCTGTAGGCCATGGATAGTGAATAAATTTTGTCTGCACATGCTTCCTTCCAGTGCAGCCTCAGCTCTGCTTATCAGTTCTTATGATTGAGCCAGTATTGGTTCAGAGTGCAGACCTAAAATATACCATTGTCTACCTCATCCAGCCTTAAATCAGTATTACAGAGTAGTTTCTGCAGCTGATGGAAATACCGTTGCCAAATTCATTCTGTTCAGGCTCCCTGGTCTTATGCATGTGCTTGTTTCAGAGTGACTTCCAAAGGTTCAGTTGGTTTAGCAGTAATGAGGTTGTATACAGTAATAAGCTATCACCTATACAAGGGATGTATTGCTCTGCTTTATCAATTTATGGAAGGACTGGATGTAGCTTTGCAGCCTAGGAGAAGGAACTGAACTGATTTTTCAGAAATGCAGCTCCTCCATTGTTCCTCTGTGGCATGTCTACACTAAGAAGAATATTTAATAAATTCAGTGTTTCCTTTCTGGTTTGTTTGTTGCTTTTTTTTAATTATTATTTTTGCTCTCTCTGTGTATGTTGATATTTTTTTTTTACTGTGTTTTTAATCCTAAACTCCCAAAAGTAGCTTTTTTTTTAGAAGATATATGCAAGACGTATTAATGTATACAAAAATCTTCTGTGATCTCAGACTGCAGTTTGGATCCAATTCAAAGACATGCATAGATGTAATTTGAAAGGTAGAAACAGTTTCATCAGTTTCAGTAGATGGAACACGCATAAGAGCTGCAATTCTGGGCCTCAGTCATAAATGGTACAAAAAGGGGAAAATCTCTTCAGAACTTGATCCAGAAACAGAGAGTACACTCTTCTGGGCAGAGATGATTAAACCTGTTCTCCATGCAACACCATGAATCTTTGTGTGATATGTTTTATTTCACTTGAATATTAGCATTCGGATGAAAACATGAAAATTTTGACTTATGTTAAATACATTCTAAAAATGGCAATATAAAAAATGTATTTTATTATTTTTTTTCATATGGAGAATATGTATTGGTGTGCCATTGTCATTATTGATATTTCTTAAGAGAAGTACTGAAACTATTCTTTATTTTTTCACACCACTTTAAAGGATTTTTAGTTGGAAAAGCACATTGACAACATAGCATGATGATTTCAAATACAGATTCAGGAAAGGCAAGAAAATCTAACCTTCTTCAGCTTTCCACAAGACTAACAAAAATGCTATGGAATATAGTCAATAGTTAAAATTTTATTTGTAATATTACAATTTCTGGTGTAACAGTGTTCTTGTTTCCACACTTTTTATACATCAGTGTAAAGTATAAGCCTAAATTATAGTGATCTAAAAAGAAAACCCTTTTGTCCGTTTTCTGGTCTCAGCTATGAAGAGACATGTTGCACAAAACATAAGAAAGCATCATGGGGCTTGCTTATATGTACTTATATATTTATTTCATCTCTTTCTATGTTTTCGTTGCTTTCAGTGCTTACATTTTTTGCTTGTTTGCTGACAGTCAAACAGTGCCATCTCTGTTTCTGTTATTTGGATTTCATCTGTTATCAATGAGAAGTTGAATATCATCTGCCCTCATTTATGTAATTTAGCACCCTAGCTGGGCTCGCAGATGCGTGTAACAGTCACTGAAGCAGCGTCCTTAGCCACACACTTTGCTCTGGAATGTTTCTGATAATCTTTTCAGACAGTGGTGGGGTTTTGTTTTAAATGTAGTAATCATTCTTACCATCGCTGGTCTTTGCACGGTGTGCTGTGCAATTGATGTTGGAAAATGTCATCAAAGTGTGGTGTAGATGTACACAAAAACAATAACAAATAAATTGAGCACAGTTCCAATAATCCCAAGCAGGGCTAAAATAGATTCTTCTTTTTCCTCTTTCTCTTCTTGCCTTTTTACGTCTTCCAGTGTTGTGATGGCAGAGGTCCCCATTTTTCCTGCAAATACCTTCACCAGTATTCTGGCAGCTAGCTAGAAGAAAGAAAGCAAATGATATATCTGGTCTGACAAACATGCGAGCTTGGTCTTTTTAAAAGCAATTCTGTACTTCTATACACAGTATTTCCTGATGCTCGGTTTATTGAGTTGTATTCATCTTTTGTTTTATTTTTGTATGTGTGTGTGTGCATGTTAAAATTAATTGTTCTGTAGGTTTGATAGGAGTGAAAAACAGCTTGATGCTTCAAGCCCAATTAATATGCTTTGCTATGAAAGAAATATAGAATTTGTCTTTAGCCAGCGAATGTGTTTCCTTATAAAACAGGGAACTGATGAAAGCAGGTATGTGAGCATTGTCAGATACCCTGAAATGCCTGGGGAGATTATGTGAATTTTCAGCTGTTAAATATTTAACTATCACAGTACAAAACCAGTTGAAAATATTCATGTCTGCTGTTTTTGAACGTGGAAAGTAGCCTCCTTAACACAGTATCACAGTCTTTTTTGACCAGTAAGCCCTAAGCAGGCAGTCCTTTTATTTGTTTAATGAATCAGCTTTTGGACATCTATGCAACAGTAAACATTTAACAGAAAATGTCTGTCTCTTCAAATATAAAGGTTGCTGTTGTTGTGATTATATATGCTTATTATTGCAGTATGCCAGAGGACAGCAGGACTTTTGTAGTAGTAGAATTCTATGCAGTATAAGAAGACTTCAGATGTTTACAGATGTGTGTATGATTTTTTATCTTTTTTTGTTGCAAAACTGAGGTTTTAATTGCTCTTTTAATTGCTCTTGTACTCTTAATTTACAGTCAAATTTCCTGTAAAAACATCTTTCCTGTAAAATTATGTTCATTGGCTGAGTGGCTGAGATGTCGATCTTATATGTAATCTGCTATGCTGGTTTAGCCCGATCAGAAATGTCTAGCCTTAAACCAAAATTTGATTGGGATTTCTACTAGTTCAGATAACCCACAGTTTCCTGAAGATTTGCAATCACATTTTGTACTGTAATAGCATTTTTCTCTCCTGGCAAGCATCTGTAATCATTAGAGATAAATGTATTTCTGCTATGAGTCTAAATTAAAGTCATCAGCTCAGAGAATATCTCACAGAAAGGTAAAAACAGCCAAAGACGTTTCTTACCCTACATTGCATCAGGAATAAAATGTCATCAGACATGCTTCTTACTCGTTGATTCAGTGGCAAACCAGGCTTTTATCTTCATGAAAGAGGCTGCTCTCCTCACTCCAGACCAGATAGGAGCATGAACAGTTCCTTGATGAAGAAGTTTATCGGTGAGAATAATAATGTTATAGAATCTTCCAAATGACTGGCCTTCTCTCTCGGTAATCCACTAAAGCAAGTCTAGTCGAAAACCAGTAAACCCCTTTCTGGTAATGATCCTCACTGTTGACTAATTCTCACTAAAACTGAGGATTTTTTTTTTCCTTAGATGATGCAGAGCAGTTTGATGCATGCTGTTCGGTTTTGTCTTGGGGAGAAAAAAATCAAACCCCACAAAAAAAAGCCCCAAACAGCTGCTGGGTTTATTCAGTTGTACTTAGTTATTTATTAAGACTTCAGAAAAAGCCAACCTTTGATTTACTCTGTGGCAGCCGTCTGAAGAGGCTTTCTCACGTTGACACGCTGTAATTCCAAATGCAGCGAACTACGTGCAGTCACACTATGTAATTTTAGTCCAGCCTGAAAAAGGATGAAAAGAAGTCTGCTTTACTGGCAGTTGTGTGGACGCTGCCACACACCTGCATTCAGAGCCTCCAGAAAGAATTCCAAGGTATTCTTCGGAGCATTGCATAACTTAGCCAGGCAGATCTGAAGAGAGGAATGACAGTGGCTTTAGTTGCACACTGTGGTGAGCTGTGACATTGATTAAACATGCAGTTGGCACTTGCTGAATAAAGAAGGAGCTACGAGCCACCCTTGCAGACAGTGAGTTGCATAACAATGTGCGATGGCTCTGCTGTTTCATTGTCAGGCCCCGCACATTTTAATCCTGTAGTACCAACGCAGGAGAAAGTGTGCCGTGTAAGGAGGAGCAGAGTTAACTGTACTTCGGGGTTCGCTGAAGAAGTGCTGCATGACAAATGGTGACATTAAGGCATTCAAGCTGAAACAGTGTTTCTGCCTTTTGTCTCTTTATGCTTTGTTTGACAGGCAATTGTTTCTGTGGGAAATGCTACTTCTAACACTTTTGCTTTTTATTTGCCACCCAAAGCGTGCAGGTTAGTGCGTAATTAGTGAAAACACAGACTTGCAGGAAAATATTCCTGTTGTCATTTCATAGGAGGAAAAACACTGTTTTTCTAGGTAAATCACAGAGGTATATTTTGCCTGCCCTATTGGAAAAGGGGGGGTGGGGGGAGCTCCGTGAAGTCTGCTGTTCTTCCCAATCTCTTCAGATAAAAAGCCACGATTTTAATAACCCCTGCAAGTAGCTGTGTTCCACATTTGTTTTATTCAGTCACTTTAAGCTAGGAAGGCTACCAGTGCTGTGTGTTTTCATTGGTACAGTGCAGCTTCTTGATATAAAAGCAGCCACGTTTTATATACGTTGGAAAACTTATGTTTTTTAAAAATACTTGAACTATCAAGCAATTCAGAATTGAAAAGTACAAAAAGCTAATGCATATGAAAAATCAAAACATAATTCATTGCACTGAATTGAAACAGTAGGAATCGAACTAGAAACCTTGATCACTTTCCAGAACAGTGTGTTTTAGAAATTACAGGGCATTGTGTGAAATTCAGTTTTCAATAATCTTTTTGTGAGAAAGCAAAAGAGGGTAAAATCATTGCTTTAAATACTTCCATTTTAAAATTAATTTACTTACACATTACACTTTGTTTCTCATTTTTCTAAAGTATTGCAGTACATTTGTTAGTTTCTCAGTAATGGACAAAACTGTATTTTATATGTGCATTATTTGAATGTAAGTACCATGTCTGAAGTACCATGACTTGCATGGTACTTGGACATGATTTGCTCGTTATCTTGAAAGTAATGTTGCCTCAGTAGAATTGTTTGACTCTTAAAAGAATTAAGTAATTAGGTTAAATCTTTCTAGCATTAATTCCTTAAAATATATTTTAATATGTCTGTGTGGTCCTTCATTTTAAGCTTTTCTCTTACTCTGAAAAGGCTGCTGCAGCTTCAGTTGTTCCTGGAATTGTTTTCTGCATATGTATTTCCATATTCATTTAGATCCATTCAGAGATACAAAGATGGTGAGGCTTTCACCAGTGTATCCTGGATCATTCACATTGCTGAGACCATGTCACAGTAACCAAATTTTCAAGCCATTGTATAGTATTAACCCTCTAATGTTAAAAATCAAACTGTTTCCTTTGTGAAATTGTGCAAAGTGCATCTTTAACGATTAATGATGCATTTGGAGGGTAGGAATCTGTCACCTCGGCAGGACTGCCATATAAAGAGTCAAAGCCAGTAGTAGAATTTCTTGCAATATTATCACGTGTAAATAGTGCCAGTAAAGTAAATTCAGCAGCTCCACTGCAAATAGCCAGCTAAATAAGATGTATCCACAGAGAGCAGCAAAAGATTCAGAGTATTTTCTTGGCCTGGTTATTGCCATGGTTGATGTCTGGTACTGGTCTGCTGTAGTGATGCAGCTGGTGCTTCAGTGGCTAATGTGACCCCAGGGAAACAAATCTGTCTGGGTTGCCTCTGCATGCAGTCCAGGGGGAGCAACACCTCCCGCACCCCATGATTCAGATCCAGTGTTTGCTATGGTCCTTGATTGGAAGCATTTCTCCCTTCCCATCCTTCTGCTGTATTGGTGTACATGTCTGCGTACACATGCCATGAGCTGGTTTGGAAAGCAGACCCAGCCAAAAATAAATCTCTAGCACAATAGGAGGGATAGGACAGTAGCTGCTTAAGTTGTCAGGGCTGGCAAAGAGTTGCTGTTTAGGAAGAAAGAAGGAAAGGTCAGGCTTAACATTGCTCAGTTATAGGAAACGTGAAGAATTCATCCATGTTAGCTGGAAGCTGATATTTACAAATGAATTCCTTATAGTGACAGTGCATTTCCAGCATGAAGAGAAAACTTAGCAAGATTTCTCATGAGTGAACTAGAATCATAGAACAGTTGGGGTTGGAAAGGACCTTGAGATAATCTAGTTCCAACCCCTGCCATGGTCAGGGACACCTCACACTAAACCATAATATAGGTTGATTAGAAAAGGCCTTGATTTACCTGCAATAATTGATGATATTTGAAAGATGGGGAGGTATTTTGCATTTTCTGAAAAACAGCATCAGTTTAGGAGTGCATTTTATACAAGTCAGTAGTAAAACCACCTGTTTCAGTGTAAACATTACATGGTTACGTAGTGTTTGGGTTTGGACACATACAAAAACGTCCTAAATTTAAATTTCTTAGGTTCATGTAGGTGAACTTTCAAGCACTTAGTAAGACTTTGGCAGTTCCTTGGTAACTGATTTATGTGATCTATGTAGGATTTGAAAAGCAGAACAAATTCTGTTAATTAGAGATCATTCTGTTCATTACCACTGTTTGTAATGTGTTTGAGCATTTGTATTGCACAGGAATAGACCTTAACCAATACAAATGTATGTCATATTTTAAAGGTATTCATACTCCAAGAGGAAGTTGCCAGGCTGTCTTGTAAAAACTCAGTGGTATAATTCAATGATTTACAGCCTTGATCCTTAGGTGATCATTATCCTTCTATATGCTACTGCTGTGAGTAATGTGGAATATCCATAACATCACATTTACAAAAGGAGCATGTATTCTTAACCATAGTATAAATTTTTATTTTCCCCATGAATTTTCATGGGTTTCTATATTTTTTCATACCGTTTAAGATTATTCTATATGCTTTATTTATTTTATTTTTTTCATTAAAATAGCATGTTTTGTGTCAGTTATTGTTTACCCTTATAGAGAGCAAACGCTCTGAAGAAGAATGCAAGTTAAAGCAGACTGTAAAGGAATATTTGAAAGAGAAAATGGAAGAAAAAATGTAAAGAGCTGTCTAGACTTAAAATCTGTTTAGGTTAAAATGCCATAATGAAATCCAAACGATCATTCCTAACATTGGTTGTCTATGAATATGGTTTTCCCTTATAGTAGCTTTGCATTTCCCTAAGACACAAGAAACTACTTGAAATGTGGTAGCATGTGTGTGCTGTAGGTGCTGTGTTGTCATTTTCTCTGACAACCTCCACAGACTTCCCTTTATGAGATTTCACACTTTTTCAGTTAAACTGCAGAACAGTGAACAAAGCTCTGTCTGGTGGGAGATGCTATAGTATGTGCACATTAGGATGAGCTGGTTTGCCTGGCATGAGAAGTGGATATCCCCACTCCTTCCTGCTTCCTGCAGGTTTTGTGTTGATTTGGGATTTTTCTTTCTTTCTCTGTCTCCTGAGAACTAGACAGAGGTACTGTCTTCTTTGTGAGAGCTGTTAGCCTATTTTTTGTGATACAGATTGATGTGTTGATGCCCTTGAGTCAGCAGTGATGGACATGGCCAGTTTGACCTAGGTTTCAAAGAATTCTTTTACTCTTCTGTTGAAAAAAAGAGGAAGAACCCTGATCTTCTGTAGCAACACAAGTTACTTACAGATTTCTTTCTGTTCTTATACCTCTTTCATGTGTTTCAGTACTGACGTGATTATTCTGAGACTTCAACTGTATGTCTACATCTTGTTTTCCTTCTGACTGAGGAACTTCTGTGCCTTTTGCTATTGTCTGGGGTTTTTTCCTGATTTTGTAACTTGGTTACTGATTCAGAATATCTTTGGGAAAAAAATCGGAATTCTCTCATAACTAACTGCAGAAGTTGCTCTAGTTTGTTCCCACCTGTCAGTCTTCACTTACCAGTAATTTACTTGTTTCAGTCACATACAACTGCTTTAAAATAGTTGTGTGTTAAGAAATCAGTTAAATGGTCATGGAGTAGTACTGGTTCTTCTGCCACAGCCCTTTCAACACCAGTTTCTCTGAGCACCACTGAAGCCCAACCACTGCTTTATTGTATGTGAATAGGGTCAGAATGCACTCTGATGTTTTGTCAGGAAAAGTGGTAAGTTTGACAGTTAAGTAACAGTTCAGGAAAAACGGAACCAGTGTGTGTTTGGAGGGTGTCAAGCGCAATGTCGCACACTTGTTTTGAGGGAGCTGTTTTAATCACACTTACTGAACTGAAGCGACTCAGAAGTTGGTGACTGAATGTTCCCGAGTTAGAAGTGAGGGTTTCAGCCCCAACTTTGTGTGGTGACCTTCTGGATATGGTAGAAAGGAATAATGGGAAAAAGGCAGGAGGCTTTTTTCTCTTCTTCAGTCTCTAGTCTCGCATGGGACATCGAGCAATCTTCATTTTGTTCTTCTTCACTGGAGTCAGAAAGAATCTCTTGTATGGGTATCGCACCTTTAAAAAGCAGTGTCTTTTAAAATGCTTCTGTCATGATTCAGTGCTGTTTGCTGCAGCTCAAGAGGTTTTTGGTCAAAGATAGTGGGTACCCACGACTATTTCTTGACCTTGGTTTGAGTGTAACTGGTTCCTTCCTGGGAAAGCAGAGTAGGGAGAACTACACCTAGTTCTCATCCTAGACCAGGATGGTGGCTCATGGAGAGCAACAATACTAATACAAGTTCTTCTTTCTCTAAAGCCCTTAAAGCATCTTACCTTGTGAGAAAGAACAAATTTTGTCCATACAAGGCTTCAAATGACTGATCTTCAAAAAAAACCAAAAACAGAATACCACCATCCTAGCACATTATTTTGCCACACTTCTTTCCTCTGATTTGTCATCTTAGTGTTGGAATGAGAGGATGAAATTGTTATCTCAGGGAATCTATTATTTTCTATTGAAAAAAGTTAATACATGCTTATTAGGTTTTTAAAACGTTTGAAGTAGTGGCCTATTTTCTAGTAGATAGTGCTTTTGAAGTAGAATTCTAATAACAGCATTCTTTTTAAATGTCAAAGCCAATTATCCATTTGAGTGGTAATAATATAAAAGATTTATGAAAGAACAAATTGTAAATTTGTACTTGTAGCTCTACCGTGTTGCAGAAATTTGTTGTAATTTTTAGGGAGTAATTATGAAGTATGCATTGAAGCATCATGGTATTGAGATCTTTGAGAATTAAAAACCTACTTGTTGGGAGGAATGAAGCAACCTAGATTTGGCTTGCAGTTGTGTACTGGATTGCAGATAAAACACTCAGTCCTTTAAAGACTTAAGTTCACTTCAAAGAGCTAAACGGAAGTTTGTGGGGTTTTTTTGACAAATCTTTATTTAGCAAAGATCACTGAGAGGCTGCAATTTCTGCTTCAATCTTTATCTATTTCTGTACTGCATGTTGTTTTATATGGCTTTTAACATAAATCCATTAACCGGAGAACTCTTCATTGATTTATACAGCTGGTGGTGGATTTTGCAGCTGCATGTACAGAGCATTACTTCAGACAAGCTTGCAACCTCTGGCCACTCTCTCTTGAACAGAGAATTAAAGTGCATGTTACATTTTCCAGGGGGAAGGGAGTTTTGTAGGAAAGAAATAAGGTGAGAAATGGGAAGGGTAAAGACCAAATTTCGGGGGGTGTCTTGAATCTCACCTTGTTCTTTCTTCTGCTTCTCACCCACATATTCTTTGTCTTGTTGGCTAAATAATGCAGAATACTTTTCAGAAAAGCAGGAGTGGGCTGAGGTTTTATGGTCTGTTTGGTTTTATGAGCCTTAAATCACAGTTGGTTTTTGGGGTTTTTTTTCCCAAATGATGACTAAGCCACTGAAGTTTCTTTACAGCACAATCCTGAAAACATAAGTAACTAAGGTTTGTTTCTCATTTGGAGACAACTGTAAATTTCTGGGTCTCTGTGGCTACAGGATAGCATGACTGTCTTGAAAGAGTGAGCAACAGAGTGCATTATGTATCTGAATCTGTCTGCTAAGGACCTGTAAGTTTTTACTGTTTCTCTTTGGGAACTTAGACAACACTGCTGGTACTGATGTGAGATACGCTTTTTTGGCAGACCTGGATGCCTTGCAGTCCACTGCGTAATATGTTTTGTGTAAAAGGAAACAAAACAATCTTGTTTGCCATCCTGTCTCCCACAGATATATTATTTATGTTAAGATGCTTTCAGAGAAATACAGTTAGATGTCGATGCTTGATCCAGTGATGTGTACAAGCCTACAAAACATACATGAGATGCAGTTGGTGCTCTTCTCATTTCTGAAGTTAGTTTCGGTATGTTTACTTTGAATTATTCACTTGAGAAATAAAAGGTAGGGGCTGTTTGCTTCAAAAGCATTTGGGTTTGGCCATAAGTGTTCCATGAGAGTCTGTCTGACAGTAGATTGTCACCATCTTGTCAGAGCAGTATAATTGAAATTTCAGGAAACAGATCACTGACATGACAATCCAGGGCACAGGGCAGTAATGCTTCTGCCTTGTTTAAGGTGGAGAAAGCATCTAAGCTTTCCTGGTCCGTTTACCTCGTGTTAAGGTCCATGACTGCTTCATTTGGAGTTCCTTTCTTCCCTTCACTAATTGGACGCCAACACTTGTAGCTGTATCCCTGCTTGTAGGGCAAGATCGGGATTCTAGACTGGTTTTCCCTCTGAGGGTAGTTGGTAAAGACATTCAGCAGGCCACTTAAAATTAGAGAAACCACATTGTGTCTTTTTCCAAATTCACAGAGTAAATGTTACGGGGCCTGCCATTCATTCTTATTTTACTTTAGTCAGTACATCTCATGTGGTTTTGCTTAGACTTGGAAATCATGGTTTGGAATATGAGTGCTGGGTGTCTGGAATACATTGCTGTGCAGCACCGCATCCTACAGACATTCACAGACTGTGCTGGAGGTATTAAGAATTCATTTAAACAGTGATGCCTCTCATTACCAACAGACTCAGTCCTTTCGGAGAGGAGACCGTGCCACCAGAGGAGGATGTGAGAGCGCAGATGTCCTGTGCTTCCGTGGGATGTCACAAAATGTATCATCTGCTGCTTTACTTTTGGTTCTTTTGAAGCTCTCACGCCTTCCTGGTGCTTGTTTCTAAGGACACAATAACCACTTGCGGGGCACAAATGCTGCGTTGGTTACACACGAGACTCCTGAAAGGAGTAATGAAAGTAATGCATCTTCTTTCTTTTCTTTTTTCTTCCTCCCATACTAATGGCTTTGTTGATTGGTGGCAGCACAGGTTGGTAAGTTGCTAAAAATTTGTTGACTAAATCAGCAACCCCTTTCTTTCAGTTTATGTGCAGAGCAGATTGCCAGGGTTAGTTCTGCACTTTTTGACTTTGCCTTTCCTACAAGTGAGCTCATGTACTTTCAGGGAAGAGTTTTGTCAGGTGAACTTGCAGTTGAAGAACTTGCTGGAACATTGAGGTGAGAGCCAGCTTTCACTCTCACCAGTTGAAATTCTCATTTGATTGGTCAAGTGCTCGGTCTCCATTATTCTGGGCCATAACAGTCTCACATGTCTTTTATTTCTTCTGGGTTCCTGTTTTTCTCCTGTTTTTTAAATGAAATATGGCAAATTTCCTGACATTTCCCATTTTCTTATGCAGACACTTCCCATTCATGGTATTTCCTTTCTTATTATTGTCTGAGAGTATTCATAGCGTTGAGTATAGGTCAAAGGAAACAGATCTCTGTGGCTGAAGGAGTTAGTCTGGGAGTTAATCTATGGTAGATTACTCCCAACACACAAACTCTAGCTTTTTATAATACTATTTATATCTTTTTGTCCTCTCCAGAGGACTACTTAAAGCGTGGCTCATTAAGAAAACAACATTATTTTCTTTTGAGTTAGCCTTTAGTGGTATACCATAACATAACGGAGTATGATCCATTTCAGTAAGTGTTGTAGGAACTTGCATGAGGTTACACAGAATGTGCAAATTCTCCTGTTCCACGAGGCTGGGCCATAGAGATGATTCTCCCCCATCATATGTGGTTTCCAGTTAAGCTGGTTGTTAAATTTACCACATAACTACTTACACTCCAAGGCACTAGTAATATGCAGGGATTGCAAGGGGGTTACCTTTCATTTAACTTTGACTCAGGAAGGCTATTAGGCTTGGATTTTTCTCCTCAGCCTTTGTGTGTTTACCAAATGCCCATCTTGGTATTTAAACAACTAACTCTTCTCTAGAGTACACACTGAAGTGAGGCAGTTTTTCTTGAGTATGTACAGGGGCTCTGCCACCTTGCCCAAACAAAATAGATATTCGAGGTAGAATGAGATTCTGAAGCAGTCTCCTTTCTTTTCCCTGAGGACGTGATCTTGTAGGTGTGCTCAGACACATGGAAAATTGGCCATAAGGCACAGGACCTGCACGTCCTTTCATTCCAGTGACAGTGTCGGTATCCTCTGCTGACAGTTAGAAGAGAAAACCCAAGTCTTGGCCGTTTTCCATCTGCTGAGGTAATGGTTTAAAAACACCCCACAACTTAATTATCTAATTTTGAATTTCCACGTCAATTTATGCAGCATGTGCAATGAAGTGGCAGGTTTCCATCTCATTTTCAATTCCCATCTTACTCTAAAATGCTAGTGACTGCTTTATGGGCTGGAAGGGGTAACGCTCAGACTAAGGACCATTTCAGGGTGGCTCCCTGCCCACTCCTCTGCCAAAAATAGTGAAATCACTGTTCCCTCCTCCAGTGCAGGGATGATGAAAGCCAGATTAACTTCCTTAAAAATCCTGCTCCGTGTTTCTAGAGTAGCGATACCTTTCCTTTTATCCCTGTGGAGTGTCCACACCTCTGACACTTAAAATGCACCTGAGGTGGTTTGGGTTTATTTTTACTTTTTCAAGGAAGATTTTGTCTGCAGAATAGTTAAATCTTGTTTTGGTTTGTTTTCCTACAGAAGATGTATTTCTTATTTTCTTGGCTAACTGGAAGATCGATTTGACACTTGTAGATATCTTTAATATTAGAAATTACTGCTCCTTTTTTTCTTGCTGAATGCCAAAGTAAAGAGTTGTATTAATGGGGAAGGTTTTTTCATCACTCGACCAAGCAGAAAACTTTATTCTCATGCGGTCTCTGAATGCTTTACATATACATGTATATTCATATCTTTTTAATATCTTTCATTTATCTATGCCTTTCTTTATATCATTATGTATTTATTGGATAATGTGGAGCAATCCTGTAGGTTTACATTGATGCTTCCTTACACTTGTTTACTAGATTTGATACAGACAGAATTTGTTTGTAGCTTCATGCTTTTAATTGTGTTTCTTCATATTTTGTTGGTTTTAAAGAACTGGTGCTGGGTAAAAAAGCAGTCTTTCAGAGGAGGGATTCTTGGAAGTTGCAGTGGGGTTGGATCCCAGGGCAGTATGGACTTCTCTCTGTATTTTGCTCATGTCCTTTCTACACTGATGCCTATTGGGCCATTTTTACAAACTAACAAAACCAATGAATGTAGAATTTTGCCTTTTCAGTTTTCATTAATAATTCTTACTTAACGATGTGTTCCCAGCCTCCCATGTTAGATGGCTCTGTAGCCTCCAAGAAGCATCCCTTCATCACCTGACCACCTTTTCAAGACTACTTGGAGGAAATGTAATGGCAGAGAGCGATCTCTCTCACAGAGAGTAAAGTGTGGCATGGAGTGTAATATCCCCAAAACTGGGAACCACACATGATATTTAGTAGTCACTTCTACTTGAACAGCTCAGCTTGTCTTTTAGGTTGTTTGGGGTTTTTTTTCCCCTGTCCTTTGAAAATACAGGAAGCTGTGTCTGTTTACTCAACTGTACACACTGCCTTAATGAAATAATGACTCCTGCTTTTTTTGGCAGAGGGGGTTGTTTCTCTGGAATCATGGATACATTTATGACAAACATTTATGTGTTGTTTGACTTGACTCGTAAAATAAGCTATCCTGAAAATGCTTCACCAAATACAGTATTCTTCTAAACCGAATATTCTTTAAAACTAAGCAAACCAGAAATAGTTAAGAACCATGGTGTGCTCCCTTGGGCTACATTACTACGCTAACTCCAGATGACTGACCAAATAATTCGAGCAATGTGTTTGCTTCTATAATTGAACAGAGTTTTGCTTTGATATTGCAGTTAAACTGGGGTTTTCTTCCAAGTTTCCTAGAAGACACTTAAAATGATAACAATGCCAAGACAAACCAAGGTTGTTAGCCCATTACTTTGTCACTAATGGTGGGCAATAATAGGAGAATACAGGGATGGGGCTGACACAAATGCTGCCCCACATTGCTAGTATGTGGCCAGGGGTGTTGTCTTCTCACTTACTGGCCTTTTCTTACATGAATTTACCAAATTACTTTTGAACCTGTAACAATATTTACTGCCCCAGCATTTAGTGTTGAGCTTTTCCAAAGCTTAACAGTGATGTGTTGTGTAGTGTATGTTCTTCTGCAAGTGGCACTATTTCTTCTACTGGTGTGTCTCTTCCTATGAATCTATTAATCAGCCCAGTTCTCTTATTTCTACCACTTACAATTAAAAAAACCCCAAAACCTTTACGGTGCACTTCATTAGTCCCTGAGGCTGCAAAGTCTTAGTTGATTTCATTCCAGATAGTACTGGAGCTCATTCTGCACCTTAGGTTGTTTAGTCGCCTTTCTCTCGTCCCTTTTCAAGTTCTGGCCTGTATGTTTGAGAAAGGGGAAAAATGCACCTGGTTTGCAGTGGTACTAATGACGGAATGCAGTCTCATTAAGTAATTCCTAATTTTTTTTCACTTTTTCTATCATTTGAGCTGGTTTTTTTTTTTCTCTTTTGACTCTAATCTGCTCAGTGCTGACATCAGAAGAGCAAAATATTAAGGCTGTATCTGAACATTAATAAGAATCAGCTTGGAGCCTAACACTGAATTCAGAGGCCCACCCTTCTCGCATTGTTTCACTGCTCTGGCACAGGATTTGTAACCCATGACCCCTAAGGGGCCTTAACCTCTCCTCCTCCTGCTTCCATTATGCAGGGGAATTGTATTTTCTGATGCCGTTTTTTCAGATGCTCAAAATGTTACTGTGAAAACGTTTGTGTTATTTCTATACAGAAAAGTGAAGAAAAAGTCAAGCCAATTAAATTATTACAAGATGACCATATTTAGAAAGCTTTTGTTTCATTTTTACCCGAAGGCTCACGTTTTCTTAAAGAGCTCTGATTCTGAAATCCTCTGTAGGCAATCTTTTTCTTTCCCCCTATCAAACTGGAGCAGAACACAGGGTGTTAATTAGGCCTATTAGAAAAGGGGCTTGCCCTGGGTTGATTCTGAAACAGAAAATCAAGAGGCAGCAGAGCATGACGTATTTGGAACTGACACTATTGCCTGCAGCGTGGACCGCATTCATAGATCATATGCTTGCAAAGATGCAGTAAAGGGGGGCTGAGGGCAGCTCTGTATTTAAATATTTAGCAAAAGCATGTGTGGCCTTACAGGAAAGAGAGTGTGCCTCACCTGCTTGGCAGTGTTGGTGGACACAAAACTGCCTCTGAAGGTTTCAATTGAAAATACAAAATGAGTGTTTCCTTTGTGTGGTTTCTTTGAACAGCAGCGTTTGTAGCTACTGAGAGTCTTTAATATGATAATGAGGTGCTCAAGTCTTCATTTTAACCGTGGCCATGAGGGTTAGGTTGTGAATAATATCCTGAAGGAGCAAAAATATGTTCTTAGTACTAAGCACATTTTGGAAATGGTATAAAATTGACTTAACTTTTACCAGAGGTAAAAAAACACATGTGGTGGCAGGTATGTGTGGTACTGCAGCTGTGATCTTGACATTGGACTTAAACTGTTTACTAAGTAACATGGTAATGAGAATGTCTTATTTTACTTTTAGCTTCTTAGATTGATGAGACTCCATGTCCTTTAAACTTAACTATAAAAGAAGAAAAAAAAGTGTTTTGAAATACAAAGGTATTTCCTTGGGGTTTTTGCAGAGGAGGTTTAGATACAGTGTAGTAAATTTTGAGCATTTGTGCATGATGTGAATAGAGCAGTTTTGTAGTATAGCTGCTGTACATAACTGTCAGAGGTTTTCTTTCACATTACTTAAAACAGAGGCAGGATTAGATGGCTGCTTCTGGATGAATATTTGAGAAAACACAATCGTTCATCTTTCCAGGAAAACATAAAGTTTCATTGAAATAGGAAATAAAATAGATCCAAAATAAGAAATAAGCCTTGAAAGCATCTCTTGGGTCACTGGAAACTACCCAATGCAGGAAGGAGGCCTCTTGGAATGGAAGATGCTAGCATAATTATAAAATCAGAATGCAATTTTGTCTGATTATAGAGATCAGTTTGTTCATTACAAGTTTAAACCTGGTGTGGTTTTTTCTCTCTCATCTGTTAAATGTAAGCCATGCTCTAGGCATTCACAAGAATTTCATGGATTAAATACATTTCCTGGTTGTAGACATGCATTCTCTTCAGAGTGCCTTGTTCTTCTCAGTTATTTCCTTTTAGTATCCATTTGTGACCGTCTCTCTCGTTTTTTGCAGTGGCAAATGTCTTTGAGAAAGCAAACAGAAGGGATGCAATTTGGAAAGAGTTTCCAGTAGGGTTGCTGCCAGCACACCCTGCTTCCCTTCAGCAGAGGCAGAAAGTCCATCTGTATTGGCACAAGTAAAAAGAAATTGCACAGAAGAAAAAATAGTCAAAGTCTGTGGGCCTCTAGAATAACTGAAATTAAAGGAGTCCTTAAGTGATGAGAGTCTAGCAAATGTGAAATGATGTGCAGGAGAGAGATTTGAGAGGATATATATATCATATTTCTCTTAGCACAAAAGCAAGGAGTGTATGCAGTGGGCAATGTGATGTATTTAAAGCTGGTAAAATTGTCTGGGTTTTTTCCTCAAGTGTCTGCTTTGCTTTATTTTATATCAAGTTAGTACGCTCCTTTGGGTAGGAATTCCTAGTTAGTTTGGTCACAGTAAAAATCGCAGTGGGAATGCTTTTATATCAGAGCAAGTAAAGCAGAACTTGTCATTGTTTTCTCACAAATTATTCTTCTCTATTTGTTGCTTTTATCTGCTGTTAAGTGTGAAGATTTTTTGATATATGGACATGCTATATTAATAGTTTCCTTTATTTTAACATAAATGTGCATATTCTCTGTGATAGGTTTTAAATATCCTTTGCAGTGGAAATAAGTTTTATAATCTTATTCACAGCCAGTTAAGTTGTACTGAGGATGTTAAATGAATTGCAAAAAAAAATTTATTGCTGCTCAGTGCTGTCTATTTAATGGGCCATTAGGCCTGGCTGTTCTTTGTTTGAATATTATATAATATTAAAAGAAAGCAAAGGAGTATTAGACTCAGTTGGGTCATTACCTTGTTAGATACATATGCAATTTAAGGTGATACCTTGATCCTGTGAAACTACCTGCCCTTATATGCTTTTTCGTTATGCTAAGGTTGTAGTTGCGTATGGGTAGCCTTAGAAGAAGAGAAATAGATCTATATTGGTGATGAATAAACAGATGTGTGGAAAGCAATTGAAATGCTTTAAAATCACACACAGTCGTTGAATGTTAACCAGTTGTTTCCCAGGAGTAAATAGGCTGTGTCTAGAAGTTTCCAAACATGTGATGAGTCCCCTGATGTTTCATGACCTTTAGGCATGTGTGAAAGCCTGCAGTTTTCAAAAGACAGGATGCTCGGCAGTTTCTGAAGGTCAAGCCTTCTAAGTAACTTCATTCAGGCTCCTCTTCCCTCCACCGCCCAAATCAAACTGCTTGTTATTAGCACGTAAGGGAGATCCGGTTATATTAAATATCTGTATTTTACCTATTTAGCATTCAGTATCTTTCTAAATTGCAAATATTGTGGCAAGAGGTTAACTGAATTGTAGTGATGCCAGTAAAACTTGACCTTTAGTACCCAAAGGAATGGGAGGGAGGGATAATACCTTATCCCACTAAACCATGAAATGTTTTCCAGCTGTTTGCCATCCCTGCTTATCTTAGAAAATGGCAGTGACATTGCTGAGATTTCTGTATTTCATAAATGCAACAGAAATTTAGACCTGCGATACTTTCTTTATATGAATTCTAAGTGTATATGTCTGCTGCCTATTGTCCAGAAAGACCACAATGAATTTCCTTGCTAATTAGCACAGACAGTAAGACATTGGCCTGTTTTTCTGATATGTCTGCTCATCATCTTAGACCTCTTAATTCCTGCAATTAACAAAACAATGGTGGTAGTAGAGATGCTGCTGCTGTGATCCTTCAAATCAGACGCCTGTGGTAGCACTGGGGTTCCAAGCAGTTCCAGAGCACTGCTGTCATGTCTTGCTGCCAACCCCGTGATGATGTTGCCCTGCTGCTCTTTTGTCTCCCGTCCCCTCTCCCTCACCCTGGGCTGTCACAGCTGTCCCTTGGCCATCAGCAAGGGTCCATTTTACAGGTCTCTCTGGCTGCTCACGCTCCAGGTCCCACAGCAGTTTTTCCCTCGTGCTCTGCTTCATGCTCCGCTGTTTGAACTGGTTAACTCCTGGTATAGCCAGAAGGTGAAACCTCGATGTGTATTTGCTGAATGCAAGTTGAAAAGCACGTAGGAAGCTCGCAGGGGAAGTCGAGTGGGTCAGGCTGTGCCAAAGGTCCCAGGCACTGCTTTTAGAACTTCATTAGAAACAACACTGTTGTCAGCAAGCAGCCCTGTCCTGCTGACCCTGTTTAGAGCAGACAAGGAAGCAGGATAAAACCAGAATGCAGATCACTGCTCTGAGTCTAGTAATAAAATAATCTTTACCTCTCTTTTGCTAGAAGTAAATGGCAAATGCTCAGCACACCTAGCAGAACCCGAGATAGGCACTCTTGGACAGCAGTTGTGTTTGGGAGTCAACAAGGGGCAGCTTCTGAACTGGTCCATGGTACAAGGGGGTTTTACCTTCCTCAGCAGCTCACTGCCCTGCAGAATCAGCGAACACCAACAGCACAGAAATGGGCAGATGTGAAAGATCTGTGTGAGCCTGACAGTGTGGGAGTCTTGAGAGCACCAAACTGAGCTGTTTGGAGAAGGAAATTGTCATTATTTAATAATGGCTTTGACTTTAGAATAGCGGAGAATCCTAGGTAATATATCCTTCTGTCATTTTTACAAAGCCAAGAATTTAATCTCCTGTTTTCATTTTCTTAGGGATGCTGTGTATTTGCAGTTTGGTGTGCTTATGTACATGCCCACAGAAACCCAATAATGTTAGTGCCTTCTTAACAACTGAAATACCCATATAAAAAAAAAAACTCTGACATATTTGAGATGTGCTAATGCTATTAAAATTCTAGCTCTGCTATAAACAAAAGTATCTGTTTCTATTTTGTGATGTGTTGGATTTTCTTTCCTACACAAGAAGCTACGTTATTTTAATTCAAGTAAAGTGTTACGCTACACCCACATTGCCCAATTCACTCAGGCAGAAAGAAGTTGGGTGTGTTCCCAAGGAGTAACACACTTGGAAGAAAGCAGTGGATTACATTTAACACTTGTTCTTCATCGAAGTTTGTATTTGCTTGAAATCCAAATTGCTGGCATCTTAGTTGGTAAGATACCTTTATGCGAGGATGGTAGTCCAAACGGTGCATTGCTTTTCTTTAATGGAAATAGGATTTATTCATTTGCAGATTTGTGTTCTGTATTTTTATCCATATTTTTAGTATTTTAATTCAGTTCCTTAAAAAGACTTTGTTGCAGGATCTAAATTGGTTTGTTTTTCACAAAAAGTTTTCTGAAATGCTCCCATTATACATGATATCTAAAGGGAAGACCTCTATCCTAAATCCCAACCATCTGAATAGGCTGCAGACACTAAAAGCAGTAAAGATGATGGTGGCACCTGAGTGGTACAGCCCAAAAAATGAAGTTCTAGTCTGAACACTTCTGGAAGGTTCTGTTTGGATGGCTGCAGGTGCAGCTGGCCACACAGGGAGGAGATACACAAGTTGGCAAACAGTGCATCTGGGCCAGGGGAGTATTTTACAGAGTGTCTCAGTCCCAGTGGCATAAACAGTGTCTTAAAAAATTATTGCTGTCCAGTTTGGAACATGCACGTACATGTAAATAGATTATAAAAAATGCTCAAGTCTTCTTAACCTATTTCAGAAAGCAAAGCTGTGTCTGCAGATGCATATTTACTAGTCATTTTGGCATTCCCTTTCATTTGAAAGCAGAGTAGGCACAAGGAGTAGCTGAACTGCTAAATAAAGGTAATAAACTGTAATTTGCCAGTTTTGCGTTCTTTACAGCAAGTTTTTCTGATACTTACCCAGACACTCAGTCTTGGTAAACATGGTTTAGGATTTAGATTGGGGATGGGGAGGAATTCTGGCATTTTGGACAGATTTGCATGGGTCATAATCCTTAGTGAGCATAATACAGGCCTTGGACAAAAATAGCATAAGACGCATAGTGGTATCAAGAAATTGAGTTTAGGAGAGTCGAATGTTAAGGTAAAAGAAATTGGTAGCTGTTCCCTAAAAGATTGTTTAAATTCAGACCAAGTGAATGCATTTCATATGTTTCCCATGGGAACAGTTGCAAAGCAGTGCGAGTTGAATTTGCTAAACCCAGAAATCTCTCCTGTCTTTCTGGAAAACATTCCTGTTTTAAAGTTACATCGGTTCAGTTTCCCTCATGCCGGTAATTTTGAATTTAACTATCCCATTTAGCAAGGGAGAGGGGCAGGCAAGCACTGCAGGATTTCCAGTTACGTATTCTGATCTCATGAAAATTTCATGATTAAAATAAATAAATAAAAGCTTTCCAGAAGGGAAGTGGTGTGGTTATCTAAGAGCTTGTAGCTCTCCTTCACTCGCTGCCTCCATAATAAACAGCAATTGATTGCATTGAGGAGCTGCTTCATTGTTAGCACTGCAGGCGGGAGGAGGTTTCTGATGAGGGCTCTATGTGGTTTTAGGATTTCCATTTCTCCCTTTCTTTTGCCCTGCTATGCCCTCCCTCCCTACCCCCCCCCCCCCCTTCTTTTTTTTTACTTCTTGCTTAATTTCACCATCATCAGATCTTTTCATGTTTAAGGTGATTTTACACATTGTGGGGATTTTTCTGTGGGCAACTATTGTTCCCTGGAGACTGAGCGTAAGGAATGGGTATATATAAAAATACATGAAACGTAAGGATCAGATTATTGACACTGATTTTCTTAATGCCAGTGTTCAAATTCAGTGGAGTTTGCTTTAAATACACGGGATATTTAGACACAGGATATTTTTAGAGCCATGATACCAAGCCTGACACATTATTACTTTATTCCAGGAAATTTTCTTCCTGTTCACTACATCAGAGTTTCACCCAGTGAAGACTCTGGGCCATTGTAAAAGTCTCAAAATACAAATAGCAAGCTGTTGATCAAAGAACTCTTTGTAGAGAGAAAGAAATCTGTATCTAAACTTGAATAAACTGGCTTGTTGAATTTTCCTTGGCTGTTTATACTGTCCCATTGTGCTGTATTTAGAGCTAAGGGTTTGGTGACAGAAGATGAAAGTTTGTGATCTGCTTTTAGCTTGGAGGATGAGATGTGCTAAATGAAATATTAAAGAGTTCTATGGTTTGTTCAGCCCTAATGCAAGTTGTCGGGGCTTTTTGTTGAGGCTTTATTTGTTTTTCTGGAAAATAACAGATTTATTTTATCATTAAACTCAGTCACTTGTAAATACTCTGAACTAGAGCAATTTTTTTTCTGCAGTTAGGTTAAAAATAGCATGTCCTAGGGACAGAGGAAGCAGCTGTGTTAAAAGTATCTGCATATTGCTACATTTCCAGGATTTCTACTACTGATAGAAAGTCAGTTGAAATGACATCCATTATGTATTTCTCCAGCAAGTGGAAAAAAAAAACCAGTTTGGTGCTGGAGAATCCACTAGAATTGTATGTCTCTGCCTCTCTTCTCCTCAGAGGAGGTGATGTCTGCATTCTAACCATGGTTCCTTCTGTGATACATATACATCACACTGAGCAGCACTAAGGCTGCCCACCTAATATATATTCTTACTCATGTTTACTGCGTGGTGCTTCATATGTATGCAGGTAAAATCTGCATCATTTTCAGAGCCTGTGCATCCTCTAAGAAAAGCATAAGGTTTTTTAAAATGATACTTTCTCTATGAAAAGGAGCAAAGCTAAGCTTTTTAGTAGGTAACTTCATTTATTTCATGACCATAAATATTCTGCAGTAATGCAGACAACTTTTCCCAAAGAAGATAACTATAAAAAGTGGGTGATATGAAAGTCTGTCTTCATTAATACTTATGCTGTTAGAATCAGCAAATGCTACCCTGCTATGCTGTAAGTTACAATTTTTCCTCCATAGATACTTGTTTGCAATTACTGTTGATGTACAGCTTGAGCCAGCATTGTGTATAAGGGTTCTAGAAATGAATATAATGTATGGTGATCCTGTTGCATCCCTTGTTAGCACTTTTGTCTTTTTCCTGCTAAGCTTTGTTTTCCAGGTATCCTATCCAATTCTTTCTAGCTAAGTCCATTAAAACACAAATTACAAATACCTAGTACAAAATACTGTATTTTTATCATTTAATGTAATTAACATTTTAATAACAATTAGAATCTAACTATTCTATTTAAAACATCTGTACTAAGAGTCTTCATTTTGATTAATTTTTGTAAACTCTTTTTCTCTCTTAGTTTTGGATATGGCCCGACACGTTCCTCTTTACCGAGCTCTGCTAGAATTACTGCGTGCTATTGCCTCCTGCACATCGATGGTACCATTACTGCTGCCTCTGTCAGGGGAAAGTGGTGAAGAGGAGGAAGAACAGATGGAGTCACAAGCTTCTGTTGGAACTTTGCTGGCTAAAATGAAAACCTGCGTAGATACCTACACCAACCGACTGAGGTAATCACTTTCATCATTCCTGACCTTCATTTAAACTGTATTTTTTACTTACATATTATGAATCTAGAAGCAAAAGAAGATTTGGTTCTGTATATTTTATCTGAATGGATGCTGCAGTCTGGAGTGAGAACGTACCATTGTTTGATCCAGATTTATGCTTGTATTCGGTTTTATTTTACTATTTGCAAAGAATTTTTTGTATGACACAGAGAAGCTGGGGTAGGTTTGTGTGCTTCTGCCACTTACACTGCTAACTGCAAATGCTGCAATACAAATGTTCATTTCTTTTTTTCAGTAATTTTCTGCTTCCAGCAATTAATTAATCTTGATTCTGTTTACGTGCTTCCAATTTAAAGATGGCTTGTTAGGAAATAATACCTATCCTTCCCTGCAAAATGTAGTGCTGTCCCTCAGCATATGCGGGTATGTCATGAAAAGAAGGTCAGTATAATGTCAGGAAAAGATGTCTGTAGAATTTCTTCCTCCCACTCTAAACGGAGAATATTTACCAACCAGTACCTGAGAGATTTTTCAGAGCAGGAATCCCATTGTTGGGAACTCTTTCTAGTATCTCCTGATGTTCTGGTCTTTAACCATGAATTTCTTTAATCCTTCTTGACTGAGACTGCTAATCTTGCGTATCAAGCATGTAATGTACCTGCAGTGGGGTTTTTTTTGAGGGATTAATGCAAAAGAAACAGAATTAGAAAGGACAAATAATAGTTCTTTATGTTGGATACCCACCTAACAATGTCAGCGTATGCTTGCTGGCAGTATTATGTAGATCATTGTATACGCAATCTTCTTAAAATAGAAAATAAAATATATTTGGGTTCTGGGTAATCCCTTTCCAGTATAGATGTATGGATAAAATTCTCTACCACACTTACTTTTTTTTTGTTAATCTGATTATGCATAGCCTTGGATTTAATGAGCATGGAAACCTCTGTCTTCTCATGTCACTCCCCGGGCTGAAGTCTAAGAAGTTTCTTTGTGAGAATGGCACATTACTGCGATTCATAGGATCTTTTTAATTTGATAAAATAAAATACGCTGTGACTAGTTCTGCAGTGTCAGCTTAGTGTCTGAAAACAAAGAATTCTAGAAGCACAGTTGGTATTATTTTAATAATTGATGAATTTGATAAAAATTCCATGGTTGTTTCAGTTACATTATCTGTTCAGTCTTCTTGTATGACTTTGATATACCTTGTCTTACATTGGCTGGGTTAAGCAAAGTACTGTTTGTCTCTAAAGCAGTGTCTAAGCAAGGATGTAAACACCAACAGGGTGAACAGCCTGGAATCATTGGGGTGGAAAGTTTTAATTCTCAGTATTTTAGTTGGAGGTGTGCCAGCAATATAAGGAAGTGTTGGCATGAGTTTCTTAAATGGGACAATCTGCTGCCCCTTTTGGGTCAAATGCCAGAACAACAAAATTATGGGATCTGCTTTCAGAGACAAGACTTTCCTTTGTCTGAAGGGCAGTTCTACTTGCATGTCTACCAAATGTCACCTCCAGTTTGGAGCGAGTGTCTACTTGGTTCCAGACTTTAAGAGGAACAGTTCTGGACTGTCCATTTGATTTTATTTACTTTCAACTGTAGTAACAGGACAAGGGGTAATGGGTTAAAACTTCAACAGGGGAGGTTTAGATTGGATATGAGGAAGAAATTCTTTACTGTGAGGGTGCTGAGGCACTGGAATGGGTTGCCC
>JBCJKH010038841.1:0-19866 GCA_039877255.1 Loriculus beryllinus
GTGTTCAAGGCCAGGTTGGATGGGGCTTGGAGCAACCTGGTCTAGTGGAAGGTGTCCCTGCCTGTGGCAGGGGTTGGAACTGGATGTTCTTATGGTCCTTCCCAACCCAAACCATTTTATGGTTCTATGATTCTACAACTCTACAATTCTATTTCAAAATCTCTAGCTCCCCACTGTATGTCTAAAAGAGACACCCCTCAACCATAACCTCCTCAGAGAAGGAATATCTTTTTCTTCTGCTTTCAGAGCAAATGTGTCACAGCTGGGTTCCTGCTCGTGCCTGGGGACTGGAAGTGCTGCATTAATGAAAGTTAATAGACCAAGAGCAGCAAGTGCTACTGGGTGTATTAAACACACTTGGGTACGTCCCTTTCCTGTCAGCAGGGAGCAGAAGCAGACATACGGTGGAGCCCCAAGCTGACATCCTCTGAAAAAACTCTCATGCTGGCAATATGGGTGGGGAAACTCCTTTGTTGAGAAACAATCATGTATGTATGGTAGAAAGCTTCCTTCTTCCTCTTCTACCATACAAAGTATGGTTGTGAGAACCCTCACAGATTGCAGGAACACTTCCAGTATCTATTTCACAAATTGAGAAATCCCCGTTAAATTAGTTGTTCTTTCGGTTAGTAGCTTTATTAAAGAAATGCAACTGAACAGAATAAGCCCTGAGATTGCAGAAAACCACAGGGTCATGGTTGCCCACCTCTTGCTAGGTCTGATTCCAGAGGGGCCCAGGACACTTGCTCCTTCAAGTTGACAGGAACAGGAGTTCATGAGGCAGCCTTTCTATCTGGACATAATGGACAGGCCAGCCCATGGCAGTCACTGTCCTGTCAAGGTGCAACCAGAGGTAATGTAAGGGGCGAGTCCTTGAACAGTCCCATCCCAAAGATGTTACAGTGCATCATGTTGCCTGTGCACTTCCATCCCACAGATGGGGGGCAGTCCTCAGCCCATTACGTATCCCAAAGGAAAATACTGCTGCAGCCACCACATGCAGGGCTGCTGCTCTCAAACCTGCTCCACTGCTGAAAAAGACAGGAGAGAGGCAGTCCATCCCTAAGGTGCCAGAGCCACACTGCAGACCCACAGCATGCCAGATGTTGTTTCCCATAGAAAGCCCAAAGAACACACTGGGAGGTGTGAAACCACAGGCTTCTGTGCAGCCTTCCCTTTTTGGAAGCAAACCTTTTTCCCCCACCCCCCCCCCCCCCCCCCGCCACAAGCTGGCCAGAAAAAGTGCCATGACACAACAGGTAGGGACAGTGTTCCCAGGTTGAGGAAGGAGCTGGCAGTTCTGCCCTGAAATCATGGGCTTAACTGGCCCTGCAGCCATCAGTGAAGTCTGGAGGTTGGCTTTCCTAAACCACCTTTCCTATCAGTAAACACCAGTCACAGCTGTATCAGTGAGTGTGACTCTGCTTGTATAGCTTCTTTTAGCCAAACTATACTGATAAAAACACATCCTCACAAACACAAGCTGCATTTGAACTTGGAGGAGTTGGCCAGTGCAGCTGCCCCTTTATGCAGTCATACTGATAAACCTTCTGATTTCTACTTCTGTATGACACAGCTTTTGGTACGGTTAAAAAAGATTATCCAGAGCAATCAAATAAACCCCATTGCTTCAATTGCTGACAGATCTTCAGTCTGAAAAGCCAGCCTCCATCACACAGCACAAGTGAAAGGAGCAGTGATGTGCCTGTACGTCGGGTGCATATGTACGTGCTCACTCCCATCTTCTTCCTTTTGCTTTTTTCCAAGTTCTGCCAGACATCTCTATCCATTATCCCATCGGCCGTGGCTGCTGACCAGGCTCATGCCCTCGTGAACACTGTGCTTCTAGGACAGGTGCCTAAGGAAAGGCTGCCTGAGCCACCCCAGCAGCTCCAGCCCTCAGGTAACACCCAGCCACTGACAGTTTGGCGCTGCCACTGTTAAAGCTGAAGGAAACACCATAGTACAGCGGTGCCGAAGATGGAAAATATCCGGCAGCTTGACTTTCGAAATAGCACCTACTCCATGCTTAGTGTTGACTTTGGAAACCTGTAATGAAATGGATGGACACTGACAAGTGCTGACCTGGCGCCAGAGCAAACAGCAAACTTTTCCATTCCTTCCATCATTTTAGAACAGGTAATAGATGGGTTTGATAGCACCCATCCAGGTCCTTCTGGTCTTTCTGGCCTGCCAAGGCCCCAGAAATGCCAGAGACTCAGAAGGAAGAGCATGTATTATCTAAGCAAGAAATGAAAAATGATGCAGGATTTGCTTGATCAATATAAACAAATCTCTCCACACTCCCTCACAACTCCTCATTGCCAACATACTGTTTCAGTGATACATCTAAAGCAACAATAACGTTAATGAGGTGTGGGTTAAAAAGGAAGATTGGCAAGGAGGATTATAAATACATTCAAGCGACCTGCACCTGTGTAGAACACATATATCATACTAATTGTTGTTTAGCCTTGTCTGTTGGACAGGTAGAACATCTGTGTTTTGGTAATATAAGCCTGTGATAGAGGCAGCTTGAGATTCCTGCCTGCTGTAGGAGAAACCAAGGCACTGGCGAACTATGCCTGCCCTGAACCACAGGTAAAACTAGTAGGTTCAATGATCCTCTAGCATGGACCGAGCATCATGGTGCCTGCATCCATACTTGTGTGCCTATGCTGGGTGCTCCTTTGGGGCTCCCTAATTGATGAGGTAATGAAAATAAATTTACTCATTGCATTTCATCCATGGTTTGTGGTTGTTTCTGTGTCCTGCATCCTGCCTGTGCCAGCTCATACAGAGAGGTGTGGAAACTTCAGGACTAAACCAAGCAACACTCCTCAGATAAAGACATTTTGAAGAACCCACACTTCAATGTGGGAATAGCCAGTGACTGTCCCTGGAGCTTCACACAGTTCTCGAGACACTGTGTTCCCCTGAAAGGTTGGTTAGGTGCCCAGGATGCCAGCCACTGCTCCTGCACGGGTACATGTGTGTGTTCATGAGCACACATCTAAGCAGGGAGGAAACAAGCAGACATCGGCTGAAGCTGGCAGAGCTATAAGGACACGTTTGGCACTGAGCAAACAAAACCTCCCAGTTCACAAACACATCTCAGCCCCATCTGCAAATGAGCAGTTCTCGTAGAGAGGACTCCTGGGTCTCCAGCCCATTCACCCCTTAGTCTTAACTGTTTTCTGTGTAAGAACATGACACAGTGCCAATTATTAAACATTTTTTTTCCATTAAGTGGACATCCATTAAGTGGAAATTCCATCACTGCCGTTTACTTTTGGTATCAAGTGGCTTGTACTTGGGAATTACTATTACAAATCATCAAATTATGTGTGTGTGTCCCCTCCTTTTTTATCTCATCAGAAAGCTGGATTTTTGGCCAAACATACTTTGCATATTTCCAGTTGAGGGGTGAGGGCTAGTGAGAAGCAGACACACACCACTTGAACCTATTTTTCAGCCAGCCTCCTGGAGGTGATAGCAAGGTGGCTATCATTCATAATTAGACTTAAGAGTTTCCATATGGCCAGTTAAGAATTCCCTGAGTTTTCTATGTCTCCTCAACTCAACCAGTTTGCATTCAGAATTAATTGACATTGATTTAGGAATGGTTTTTCCAAGGTGTTGAATGCACGCCATTGATTTTAGCTGAAATTCTGAGTGCTCCGCCTTTCTCAGTATCAGATCCTTCCTGTTTAAAAGAACAAAAGCAGATTTGAAGTTTATTAAAGCCAGACCCATACACTCAAAGGAAGGGTTATTAGCCCCCTAAGTGATTTTGTAAGTTAATACATCTTTATTAGTTGGCTCTTTTCAACCTCGCAAGTGTTGTGAAATAGGCCATTACGAATTACATGAGCTTTATTTGAACTGGCTTCTAGTAAAAAATAGCACACCTACTGGAAGATTGTTATATAAATGTCACCTTTTGGTGAGCAGCCTGACCTAAACCATGGATTTATTCTACATTACTGCTAGCACACACAAAGTCTTCTTTCACTTCATCTCCCACATAAAATTCAGAAGTGGCATAGACAGCAGTAACTCCCTTGTGCTCAGCATCTCAACCATCTTAGGTCAGCTCTTGATTTGGTCCTGCATTTGTGGGGAATAGAAAAGATTGCATCACCAAATAATTTCATTCGTCCTCATCTTATACCTGTCCAGACACATTTCATCACACGTACAAGTAAAAGCGAGAGGTGCTTTTGTTTCCATGGTTTGAGGAGGAGGGACTGATCAAGGCCTTTAATATTGTTGAGGGCATGTAGAATTAGATAGCAGAGACAACATACGCAGAGGTGTAACTACCCATCTTTATTTCCAAAGGCACTACAGCAGTTCTCTTTATCCCTGGAGACATAGTCTCCACTGCTATACACACTCTGCAGAGCCCCTGTCCATACTGACCCAAATACAGGAAGGAAAATGATTAAGCGACATCCAAAGTCAAAAAGATTTCAGATTATTCACCAGTTAGCTGTAAATGCGGCAGGAGTAGCCTTGATTTTCTTATTAACTCACAGCATTTCTGGGAGCTGATCTGCTGTCAGGCTTTTTGCAGACTTGAAAACACCTCTTGCCACATTATTGACAGTCTTTTATATTGATCCAGAGCATCTTTCTCAGAATGAAGTCTTGAGGGTGTATATGTTAGATGTGACCCTTGGCCCTCATACCAGGAGCTGCACTGCCAGCACCAGCCTATGGCAGAAAGCATCAAGTTTTCAGAGCTAACCCACACATAATCTCAGAACACCAGCAGAAGGCAGCCACCACTTCAGAACAGGCCAGAGACAAGTTAGATAGACATATAAAGAGCTATTTCAAAATATTTCAAGGCAAGGTGATGCAGCACAATGTGGCTCTCTATAAATTGCTCTTGAACTGTCAACAGCACCCATAACTCCCACCCAAGAGCTCCAGTCCTGGGTGCAATGACAGACACACTGCCTTCCCACTACCACAATACTGTTCACTGCCCCCAAGCAGCGGCTGCAAACCTGCGTATCCTGACGCTGTTAATAGCCAGGTCCTGGCAGCCATACAATGGTTTTGATGGTAAAGTTACCTAGTTGTATCTTAAAAGACCACTTCCTGCTTTTTGATAGCACTAACAGTCATGAGAAATTCCTACCAAGGTAACAAAGCATTTGAAGTTTTGTCTTCAAGGGAAATAATCTCTTTCCTCCACTAAATATCTATTCATACTAGTAAACATTTTTTAAACGTACATTTCACATTTCAGGTATTTGATGTTATTGTGGATGCTTTGCTTGAGAAAGGACACAGGAAGAACGTCTTTGACTGGAAATTACACTTTCAGCAGTCTACCAAGACTCTTCACAGACCTGGCGCAGCTGGAAGAGTGTAAAAGAAAGGACTTATTGCAGCGGCTTTTGTAGCACGAGCAGAGTGTGCACAGGATGCACAATAGCACCAGCCTTGCACAGCTCCAGCTTGCACTGCACATACGCAGAATCAAATTCAGTGCAACCTCATCATTAGCATGCAAAAATCTTGCTGGGAGGTGGTACCTCTCTTTAGTCTTCCTAGCTAACCTCCAGCTTGGTGAAGGGAGGAACAATGATCTATACAGTAAAAAACTCCTTGCAGAGCCCAACTACCCACCTGCCACACTGATCTAGAAATGAGCATTCCTCAGACTTTACAGCGCACTCTGTAAGTCGTTACTTACATAAAGGATTTTTTTCACTGCTATTGCAAAACCAGTAGCATTCTCACCTTAGTTCTCAGGACTACTTTCTTCTAAATTTCCTTGAAACCACACTTTATTTCTCAAAGGTTTTTTAACTTATACCGTAGAAAGGACCCTAAGATCATCCAGTTCCACCCCCCAACCATGGGTAGAGACATACTCATGAAGACAGGAAAAAAGATTTTTCAGTAACAAAGAAAACAATTTTAGTCAATATTAACAGTAAAGTTACAGCTGATGATTGTATTTCTGATAGTCCAAGGCAAAGCTGTGTTAATAACAGGCAAATTTGTTCAGTTTATATGACTTATTTCATGCAAAGAGCATGATTTAGAAAAAAACTGCAAGGTGAATGGAAGCAACCCTGAGAGGCCATTCATCATTGTGCCTACGTTTTTTTATTAATACATCCACACAACTGCAACTGTGCTCATTCCACAAGCAGTTCATGGCAGAGGGATTAAAACAGACAGCCTTTATAATCATTCTCCAGCTGTCAGTCAGCCTTTTTTATCTTCTAGCATGTGTAGACAATATCAGCTCCATTAACAATGCCACTCCTTTAGTGTGGTGATGACAACGATGACAACACTAAGCAGCTACTGCGAAAAGACACAAGATTACGTAAATCCAGAAAGCTGTAGTAGTTAATTGGCTGTTTCTCAAACACCTGCAGTAATCCACTTTGGTTCCATTGGTATATTAGTAATTAAAAAGCTAATTACTATGTTATTTCAGAAGGCAAGAAGCCCTAAGAATAAAGTAATGAGAAATGTAGCTTGCTGAAGTGAGAATGGAAATGCTCTTGGTTCTCATCAACAGTCCCCTGCAGTATGAATGAGCTATCGCCCTGTGAAGGTTTACACAGATTCTGGTCACAAGAGTAATTAGCTGAGCAGAAATCTAGGAGATACCTCTGCCCCCTGTCTCTAGCTGAGACCCCAGACAAGATTTTAGGTTTAAATGGAAAACTAATGCTATTACTCTGATGAAACCTTTTCTGACTGATGTTCATGAGGTAAAGGCCTTGGGGACAAAATTTTCTCTCTTGCAAACAAATTCTCCTCTAGCTCCATAGAGTGTTTCAGGTACGTAAATCTAAGCTGAGTTCACCCTTTTTGTTCAAGAACCTTGTCACTGGGAAAAATGCTGGGCAATCTGCAATTATACGGAAATATAAGTAACAGAATAATCTAAATCTCAGTGCTTCAAATGCAAGAAGACATACAGCTTTGTAAGTAGTGCAACTGCTTCAACACATGCCCAACATCTATAGCTGCACAACATTGTCATTGCTGTTTGCTGCTGCTGTCTGCTAACAGTGTCACGTTCCTCCTGACCATACAGCTAAACAAAGCCACAGAATGTTTTGGGTTGAAAAGGGCCTTAAAGATCATGTGGTTCCAACCCGCTGCCACTAGACCAGGTTGCTCCAAGCCCCGTCCAACTGGCCTTGAGCACTGCAAGGGATGTGGCAGCCACAGCTTCTCTGGGCAACCTGTGCCAGTGCCTCAGCACCCTCAGTGAAGAATTTCTTTCTACTGTTTAATCTGAATCTACTCTCTTTCAGTTTAAAACCATTCCCCCTTGTCCTGTCCCTGCAGGTTGTTGTAACTCTTGTAAGGCTAAGGTGTCCCAGAGCTTTCTCTTCTCTAGGCTGAACAAACCCAGCTCTCTCAGCTCTCCATAGCAGAGGTGCTCCAGCCCTCAGAGCATCTTTTGGCTTTCTCTGGGCATGCTCAAGCAGGTCCATGTCCCTTTTGTACTGGGGGTTCCTGAGCAGTAAGAATGCTTGAACAAGCGCTCTGTGGTGAGCTGGTATCAGCACTACTTCTGCTAGGCTGCAAAACAAGAAGCAGGTCGAGAGCTACCAAGCATGACAATATTAAGAGCTTGTAGTGCAGAAAGAGTATTTATGCTGATGTTACCAAGAGCTTAAAATGCAGAAGGGGTATTAAGGGTGAGTGTGACAGAGCATGCTGCAGAGGCAGAGAGAAGCAGGAGAATAACCCTTGGTTTTATGTAGTCCTCTGGAGAAGGAACCCTTGACGGCTTTTGAGAAATAGCTGCCAGGCCACTTGGGGAAGAAAGGAGATTTACAGAACACTATTTTTCTGTAGGGAAAGAGGAATGCATACTGAGAAGTAGATTTCAAAGGGGAAAGAAAAAGCCCAGAAATGCGAAACAGAAAACACTGACCTAGCAACACAGCAGGATCTATTCTTGATAGGGAATAGGAAAGAATTGTTCTTAGACCAGCAGGCATTCAGAGCATGCCACATAAGGAGATGGTGAAGTTGGAGGACACTGCTGGTATGCTGTACTAGAGGAATACACCGCATTGCTGTCGCCAGTACTGTACAACTTGATCAAAATGTATTCTGAAAGTTGCCATGAGAAAGAAGGGATGGAAAAAAGTCACCTTACATAGCAAACTACTTCTGTTCACATGGAACACCCTGTCTCATGAAAAACACACACTTAATCCACTTGTAGTCTTTTACTCACAAATCCTTCATCATTAGAATACCTATCAGCTGCAGCATAGTTAAAAATGTCACCAATAACCACCCTAATATACAAAGATCACACAGAATAGCTTGAAGCAGCAGTTAGTGTTAGTAGCATTGATCAAGGCAGTTGTGAGTTACAGGCAGACACACAAAAAGCAAGGCAAATCTTGTACTAGTTATGGAAGCAAAACTTCTACCTCTCAAGTGCTTTTAATGGAGGAAACAAAGAAACTGAAAGTCAGTTGTTTAGGGGTTTGGGTTTGGTTTTTGTTTTAATGAGATGTTGCTGAAAATCATTAGCTGAACAATGACAGCATTTTTTAGTTAACATGTAAAGATAAAATACAAATAAAGGTATAAATAATATCAAGCAACAATCTTTGCAGAAATTGCTTAAGGCAATGCTGTGACTGACACTACAAATTCTACTTCTATATCCACCTATACAAATCTATACATTCTATAGGTACAGCATCAGCTGAACTTTAGTCCACTGATGCGCTATTTGGTATACAATACCTCAGATTTTACTGAGGATTAGAAGCTTCTGTTTACCCATACAAATTCACAAGAGTCATACAAGAAATTCAGCTACTGACACAACTTACACAGAAATTAATGCTTGGCAGCACTAAGAGCAGGACACTCACAAGCTGGTGTTCTGCCTTGCTTACCTACAAATGCAGATACATTCATGCTGTATCTCGTAATCATAATGAGAAGGACCAGGGTTTTTACTTCGGCTTGTCCTCTGATTTCTCTGCATTTTTAGACTAGTCTCACACACTTGGTCCTTATATTAACAGTAATTTCATAGCTAATTATAGAGATTAAAATTTATTGGAAAGTAGGAAATGGAACTATGATGCCAAATCTCCTCCATCTCTTCACGGGATGCCAGGAAGAACTAGACTCATTATTTATGTAGATTAATCTTTACCCTAAAATGTAAAAGAGAAAGAAGAAAAATTAAGTCACAGGCACTCTCACAAAGCTAATCAGATGTCAGCTGTCAAGGAGGAGAAAAGCTTTCTGAAATTTATCTCATCCATTAAAGAAACGAACACCTCTGATACATGTCTTTTGAAGAGCATTTATTAGAATACAGATTCTTTGACAAACATTTATTATTATCAGGTATAAAAGCAGACTGGTTTTTTTTTTACATATGAATACAAAATGTTCTCAGGTAAGTGACAAGTCAATTAAATGTATCCACTTTTTAGGAGTCTATGCACAAAGCATATATACAGCATATGAAAAGGCAAGACTTACTTCATGGTTTTTTTATGAATTTTCCATTATCTGGTAAATCTTTAGGTTACATTCTCCAAAAGGATTGTGTAACTGTGCAGTGCTTACTCCATCAGCATGAACTGAGTTCAGTCTTATTACCTTACTGTAGCAGAGTTCCAGTGTTGCTGTGAACACCAAATTCTACAGACAGCGTTTTCTGAAGACTGTGGATAGCTTCCAAACGATACCCACCTTAGGCTGGGCAAACAATTTTAGGTGACCATCAGATTTCCACGGCAAGTGGAAAAATGAAGCATTTCCAGGTTTATTTCCTTTGTTCAATGTTTGTGAGAGAGAACCAGCTGCACACACTCACTGCGGGAGAAATGGGTGGAAGGCTGTATCCATCTCACACAAAAAGAGGATAAGACTAAACCATCTTCCTTTATTTAGGGTACCATATGAGACTCCTAGTCAGTCCTGGTTATACCACTTCTAGGAGACACCTCAATATGGATGAAGACTGTAAGCATCAAATTAACATGAACCACAAATATTTGTTAGGTTTCAAGGGGAGCTGCTAAACATTAAACTCCAAAATAAAGGACTCCTTAAAATCCATCTAAGCCCAGAACATTTATAACATAGCACAATCTTCCATGTGATGGAAGCCACAGAACTTTATCTAATTCATGATCGTTGCAGGGAATCCTAAATTTGTAATGAACCACAGCATCTAGAGCAGGTTTCAAAATTGCAGTTAGAGCCTCGAACTATGTATCACATGTATTTTGGCTTGCAGGACAAACAAGGAAATGGTTTAAGATGATGTAAGCTGTAACACATCTCCTGTTCCATTTGCATTAAGCACAAAGAACCTGTTAGAACATGGATGCCAATGTTCACGCCACAGAGCTGGGCCCAGGCTTGCAAAACACAATCCTGTAATGCCAACTGCTGGCTAAGTCACAAAGCAGGAGCCACCATGATGGGGAACAGATGAAAACTGTTGCTCATCACAATGAGAAATTCCAACTCTCTGTCTCCTCCCTAAAAGAAAACTCCCAAGAAGTTTTTGGTATCACAGAAAGTGACATAAAGAAAAAAGCAAAGGGAAGAGAGCAAGTACGGCATTTCTGGTGAGATCAGAGCTGCATTTGTCACGTTACCTAGTGTTGAGTGGAGCTGTTTTGGTCATGCACACTGTAACTCCTCTACATGTTTTTTACAACCCTCATTCAGAAAGACACTTAAATAGACATGTAACATTTGAAATACATGTTTAATTACGAGACACAGTTTACATTTGAAACTAGACCGTGTAAGTCTAATTCCAACGTATTATACTTCTGACACAATCCTGTTACAAAACCCAACTGCAAAGCTCACAGAGTATACTTCTGGACATCTGGCCTAGGGTTTGGTTTTCTTTGTTTTTTTTCCTCCAGAGAATCCAGAAAAAGGACAGGCAAGCATTCAACATGGACAAAAATCCCAAAACTTATGGGCTGGGTTTCTTGCTATTTTTCAGGACAAACTGCAGAGCAGAGCTTAAAATACAGGGCACAACACAACTCTCATATCCTCCCCATCTCTGCTTCAGTGTTACTTATCCTTTCATGATAGTTTTCTATGTCTATGCAGTATTCCTAGCAATTGATAACTAAGGACATATGTGGAGGGTCTAGAGGATAAACTTAAAACTATGCTGTAAGGATTAATATATGAGTTCTTAGAATGGAATTCTGAAAATAACTGTGCTGTACACTGAAATACAGCACTTTATTATTTTCAGTGTTGCTGACTAATTCTGAATTGAGATAATGCTAAACAGACCAAATTATTTTAGTAGAAAGAAGACAACAATCAGTCTAGCAAAGTCATTCATTATAATATTTATTCTATGAAATAAAGAAAACACGAGATTAAAAAATGTTCCACGCACTTCATATAATACAGAGAAAGACATTGTCACAAACTAAAGAATAAGAAAGCAAAACCTCTACTGAAAATCGTAAGAGATACACTCTCCACATGGCATTACATCAATGCAAAAAGCATATGCAGGAGAAAGAGCGGTCTAAAGAAAGTGGCAGGTTACCTGTCAATACCTAAGATGAGCAAACTAACCTGCAAGAATTTGCCATCACCTCTCTTACCATAAAACCAAACTGATGCAACTTGTTTTCCTTGCTACCAAATTTTTGGCATTACCTTTGGCTGAGAAACAAGGATAGCATAGCAAAATTCGTATCAAGTTGCAGTCTAGAAAGACACTAGGGCTGAAAGTGTAGGTAGATACAGAAAGATAGCAGGGCATGATGGGTGGGAGGAGACTGCAGCTGTTCCACTGCTAGAAGCAAGGCAGAGGGACATAATTTGACTATCTTACCAGGAGTAGAGGGGGTGGGAAATACATCCTGTGAAAGAAGTATGGGCAGAGAATACATCTAGTGCCTCTCCTCAATCACATAAACGCCATGCTGCGTTATAAAAAGATGCTGAGAGCAACATCTTTATGTAGGTTACAAATTATATTATTATAAACCTTACTGCTGAAAGCTTTTGATCCAGTTCCTTCTCCTTGACCTACACTACTGCATTTGGCTTTAGCAAAGTTGTTATGAGATCCGTCTCTTGCTTTTATTTTACAGAACCTCTCAGACTCCCATAACAGTTACCAACCACATAACTACAACCACAGAGCCAGTCTAATTCTGACACAGAAGGAAACCTCATCTCTTACTGGGAATGTCCAAAAGCTGCCATAGCTGTATTTGGGGAGGGTGGTGTAGAGAAAGGAAGTACAAAGCTCCGCTTACACAAACACCCAGAAGCCCCTTTCCGCGCAGGCTTAGGAACACCATAATCAAGGAGTTGCATGTGGGGAGGAGCAAAAAGAAGACAGGAGACTGGGATCCTTCCCCCTGCATCTGGGGATGCATCCACTTCTCTCACAACAGCATTCTTCCGCTAGTTACCAAGCTATCTCTGCTGCAGTGCTGAAGGTTTTGCATTGGCCTCCTGCGAATGATGCACCATGGGGGAAGACTGTTACAGTTACAGATGTGGTTTTCACATTTCTTAAAAACATAAAGGTAGGAATTCCTACTTTAAAAAATGTACAGTAAAGTGTAATTGAACCTTTCACATGAAATATTACAAAATCAGAAGATGTGAGACATAGAACTGCCCGTGTTACACCTTCTCTGTTCCTCTGCATGTACAGATCAGGAATATGACTTTATCTCACATGATCTTTTCACCTTTCAATACCCAGAAGAACCTAATTTCATTCCCTGGACAAGAACAAATGAGGCACAAATAAGACTCCAAAGGAAATCCCCAAGTCCAGCATTTCTCATTTCTGAATGCTTGCAGCTAGAATAATGTTTTCTTGACGGAGTTTTTAAAATTCAATTATGTTTCATGTGCTCCATTTACTCTGCATTAGGAAAACAGAAAATGCTGTAAAAGATGAAGGTCTCAGGTCTTCACAGGTCTCCACAGGCCTTGGTGAGACACAAAGACTGAGTCTTCTTTTATAATTAACTGCCCAGCTTCCTAGCTAGTGTAATTTCTATGTTGTTCATGTAAACATTACATAGAGTCTTTGTACCACCCACAAAGCTCTTTGCTTCAATCAACTATTTGTGCCCAAAAGCACATCCTTATGTTTCTTCCTACACCACAGCCACCCTCCTACACCACAAAAGATGTAACAAAATAGGAATTAATCATAGGCTGCATACTTACAGGGATTGCTGCTGTTTGCTTCTGTCTTCCCAGCCTTGGTGAGTTTTGTTGAGTTCTGCTGTGCTTTGCCTTGCTCCTCTCCAGTTAGCAGGGCTTTTATTTCAGAGGGGATTTTCCCTTGGTCCATCGCCATGCACCACTGCTTATACTGAAATATGCAAACACATTAGGCATTAGCAAACCGCCAGGATCACATTAGCAGACAAAACAGAACTGTAACCCTTTACCTTCTGCTATATTCATTTAAGGTTTGAATTTACTGGGCTGAAGCCTCTGATAAAACTGCAGAGGACTAATGAGCTAAGCACGTGTCCATGGGTGCATATCTGTCCTCAGTAAATCTAGCTGCAGGAAATAAACTGCTACTTGGTGGCAGGACTAGAGAGAATACTGTAATTATTAAACAACATGGAACACTTTGTGCATTTTCCTGCTGCTGCCATGCCAGAATACCGTTCCAGTTCATGGCCTATTAAAAGACAATATTTCACTTGACTCTGGGGCTGACTGACTATTAAGAGGGCCTTTATGATTGTGTAAGGCATGGTTACAGCACATGGGCCTTATTCCTAGTTCCCTCATCTTGAGTTCTTCACTGACAAACCCTGAAGCACACTGAAAAAATCTGTGTTCAGCTGGCTGACTTTTCACTCAATCCTAACCCTATTCACTTGTGATTAGCCCTGCATGTTCAAACAAACCTACTGCAAGGTCAAGGCAATAGCCTCAGCTCCACTGGAATTTCAATGGTATCTCAGTATCACTGAGGAGCAGAGTTTTTTTTTTTCCCAGATGAAACATTCTCTTGGGTTAATGCAGCTTATTTGGACAAGACACCAATCTTATACATGCTAGAACACAAGACAGCTGTACAATCAACTACACAGAGAATATGCTGCAAGAATCAACCTCCCCAACAGAGACAACCATCTGTGGGAAGCAATGTCTCACTGTGGATATATGCTCCCCCCCTTGATATATTAACACATCTCTTTCCAACCTCTACCTCTTCCTACCTCTGTCAGAGGCTTTCCAAAACAAACGTTTCAAAGACAACAGAGTCAGATGCGATGGCATTTTGTTTGCTTGCTTCCAGTTCAAAATCAGCAGATAACTTATGACATGAGTTTTGTATCCAACATGTAAAGTAGACAAACAGCTGAATGCATCTGTTACTGATGTTTTGATACCTTTTGGCTAGCCAAATCCCAGTCTCAGTCACAGTGATTTTGAGAACAAGAGTCCATGAAGACAGGCCCCAAATATTGAGGGTTAGGCTAAATGACAGTTTCTTACCATCTCAAGCTCTTCTCTGAGAGCGCAGATGGCTCGCTCTCTGCTTGAAACCAGCTCTTCCAGGTACTGGTACCTCAGCTTCTTCCTGGCTCTGCACTCTCTTGCACTCTGACGACTTCTTTCAAGTTTTGCCTTCAAGTCTATCTTGGCTGGTTTCCGACCTCGCTTGCCTGGTTTCTTTATCTTGCCTCCAACCACCTGGAAACGAAGGGTACAGTAAAGATCCTGTTCTGCAAAGGTAACACTGTAACCTGTGCCTATGAGATGTCTCAAGCAGAAAATCTTCCATATGCTTTCACTGATTCTGGAGCAACAGAAGAAGTAAGGGTGCTGATGTATGAAGTTTTCAGTGGCAATATCAAAAAAAAAGCGAGGGATACAATTTCATAGTGAAGTCAGCGCTTAAGCGGTCCTATTGTAAATGCTATTAATCTGATCTGTAAGAGCTCCACAAAATGTTGAGGGTGGCAGGGACCTCTGGACATCATGTGGTTCAAACTGCTCCAGCTCAAGCAGGGCCACCTAGCACTGGCTGCACAGGACAGAGTCCAAATGGCCCTTGAATTATCTTCGATGAGATTTCTTGAAGCCCTCTGGTCAACCCCTGGAAGTACTCAGTCATCCTGACACCTGGTACCACTCAATAGAGCATGTCTCGGTCTACTTGTCAGCTCTAGAAATACTGAATTATGGAGCTTAACAGTTTAATTTGGAAGGAAAAAAAGAAATATTTATTTATATCAACATAACCCAAAACAGCTGTGTTGCAAGGAAATGACTACAGTTTTGGTCTATTTTAAAGATGAAACTTGTCAGAATTACTCATTAGCCATCTGAGCTTCCCCAGCCCCAATTTCTTTCAAAAGAATATTCTGAGGAATTCTACTAAGCAGGGAACTCAGTAACACTGAATTCTGCCTCTGTTCTGTTGTACCTACCCACTTTACCCATGTTTACCTCCAAAACATTACTACACAGCCTGGCAAATTGTCTCCTCACACCTCTTCGTGCCTCCAGTGTTCAACTCCCCCAGTGCTTAATTTAGATCTTCCTTTTGGAAATGTAACTACATAGTTTCTTGTCCTATGGAGTGCAGATTTGGCATAATTTTCCCCAACGTTCTTCGTGGCTCCCTTTGAGAGGCCTGAAAGCTTTTCTTGCTACAAATAACACATAAAGAGAATAGTTTCCTCAATGCTTACTCTATGCTTCCCCACCCAAATATTCCACCCTTAACATGACACCATGACACAAGAGTTAAAGTCTTACACATTGCCTGAAACTTAGTACACTGGCCATCAGATAGTATTGCCCTCTAAAAGCATTACATTAGCTACAGTCCCCACCTACCCTCTGAAGTGACGATTTCTCTTTATTTGCATTCTGACTACATTGTTTGAATGGAGGGGGTGTGGAGAAACACACCTAACACACACCTGCATATAAGAATTTCACTGCTGGCTTCGTGTTTCACCACGCTGTATATAGAAAAGACTTTTTCTAACAGGCAGTGTATAAAATACCAGAGTTCATCATAAAAAAGGCACTTTTGACTGTACAATACTACAAAACAAGTCAGCTTTGACATTCAAAGAAGCCACTTGTTCTACAAACTTAGCAGGCTGCAATAAAAACAACAACATAGTGAATCGATGTGTTAGAATGGAGGAAAAAAAGGATTATACAATTGAGCCTATTCTCTTTGGAAAGTGAGTCAACAATCACATGCCAGCAGAATTCTATCCTCTCTATGTAGTCTTCCCTAATTTATTCAGGAGTAGTTGCCCACCATAAGCAAACGGAGGAACAGAAAGTATTTAATGGACAATCTAGTGATAATGAAGCAAACACAGTACATTCAGAAAAGCAAAGGAAAACAAAAAAAATCAAGATCTTTAACATTTGAGCTACTGAATACAGTTTGAACAATCCATTCACTTTGACAAGGTGTTCTTAAGATCACCTAGTTCAGAGACTATATTCACCAATATAGGACAAAACTAACCAGTCATGGCCAAGGAGGAAAGAAGCTCCAAAGAAAGTGTTCGTCCCCTTTTGGGCATGACAAGCACAGCTCTGTCCTCTCATGCAACCACAATCATATTTATGCCTGGTGTGTTTTATAGTCCTCAGCAGCAGTTAGAAATATGCATAGTCTTCCCAGCAGGGGCTGTAGGCACTCAACATTTGCCATCTATTATTACTTGCACTTTAAAGATTTCTTGGTATTACTTTATACGCTACAGCCAAAGTACTTCAGTCCTCAAACACTTTTAGTACCTGAGGGGTTTTTGTGTCAATGCAAGGTAGTTTCAAGAAAATCTTTGAATTCAAGAGGTAGATAAGATCTGGTAGACACACTCACTCCTTAAAAATTTTTGCCACCCTTGAGTTCTGATTCTCTAGAAGAGTGAGCTTGCACTCAAGGTCAGAGCCCCAGCACACCACATACTGCCATATGAACAAAACGCCGAATCAACCCTTAGTCCCACACAGGCACATCTCACAGCCACGCTCTTTCACCAGAATCTCAGGCAGGGCAATGGTTGCTACCACTCTGTTCCTCACTAACAGCAACTTAATACTAGCAAATAGTACCCAACCTTTCCCGAGTCAGCATCTTGGTGTAAACTGCTTTGAACATTGAAAATGCATCCTTGATGCATCATTATCAATTAATTGTTTTCCCTTTAGTCCCTCTGGAGAGCTTTCTACAGAGGTACACTAACTGCTCTCTCTCCCCCAAGATCTTTTAGCACTGCAGCACTACACAAGACCTCCTACGGGAGGAAGAAGGCTTGTACCCCTTGGGTCACTGATTGCCAAAGCTCTAACCACAAGGACTACGGAAATAATTAAAAGCTTCCTTCCCTTTTAACTGACATTCAGCAGTAAAGCCCTAATAATCCATCTTCATGCCACCCTGAAAGACACATGCTGTCTTCATGGCTGCTGAACTGGAGTTCCCCATACACTTATGCATCACCCTGCACAGCTAGTTTGGTAAGCAATTTAATCAAACCCTGAATCCTAAACAGTTTTTACTCATCAATATTCAGAAGCTTGTCCTGTAACTTTAAGCAACCCAGATGGGAAAAAAAATAGGCCTGATAAATCTTTTGCCACCATCCCACGTCCCCAGCTTCTAGTCATGTTTGCCTGTTTAGCTGCCATGCTGATGTGACAGAAAGAAGACAAAGCAGAAGTGCTAGCTTGAACGTGGCAACAGACCAAGGCAAAACAAGCAAGTAAACATTTTTTATTCCCTTTGTATTCCTCTAGACTTTACAAAAGGATGTGATCTATTAGCATCCAGCAGTCAGGATTTGGGGTTCTTTTCAGGAAGCCACACGCAATAAAGACCCAAACCAACATTAATCATAAAACATGTCATAGAAATATTCATAATAGCATGCATTTCTCAGAAATCTGACCGACTTCCTATTTCAGTTCACTCAGACAAGAGAAAATAGTAATATTTTAATACAGTACTTGGATCATAACATCATTCTTGCTTGGCGTCAGGGTTCAGGTATAAAATCATTCGACCTGGAATTGGAAATAGCTGCAATTACTTGCCCTGATAAAGAAAAATATCCCAGATTTCTGGATTTTTTTTTATTAGAAGGATTCAGCAGATCTCTACAGAAGCACTGCCAGACTGCATAAGGAAGAGGTCCTCCTTAGGAGGGAGATAGATACATACATAATATGGCTACTAGTATTCACAAGCACACAGGAACCAAGCCACTCCAACAGAACACTGTGATAAAGCTGACCTCACCATGACATCTGCAGGTTTGCTACAATTTGGCAGATCAAAACAATACTTTCTGAAGCATGGTTCAGCACTACTGACCAGCAATGCTGATAGCACTGATCAGCTTGGCACCTTCCAACAGCCCTTTGTTCATTCTCTGATAAATAAGATGTTCTTAAGTGTTCCATCAATGGGTACTTGAGAACCAGCTCAAGGAATCATCTTCAGCAGTCTTGGTTGCATTACTAGCTGAAGGTTTGAAGAATTTAACTTAGCATAAAGCCGATGATAACCTCAGCTATAAAGGCTGAAATCAGAGTGACACTTTCACTTAAAAAAAAATAAATTAAAGACGTTTATAAATAAAGTACCTCAAAAAAAATCACTGATTAAAACTCCATCTGCTCATTCATGTTTTGGCTCAGTTCGTATAGTGGAATTAAAACAAGTGCAAGGGATTGAGATCTACTCTTAAAAAAATCTGAGGAGTGGACAGCTTTATTTTCATAAGAACCGGGTAACAAAATGTCTTCCTAAGTCTACTTTTTTACATTCCTTTGTGTATCCAACTGTAAGTAACTGCCTTGATGTAGCAAAGCATTTTAAGAAGCTGTTGGATGCAGGGTACACTCTGGCAATACTTACATGAGTAATTAATTTCTCATGGGTAGAAATGAGTGACAAAATTTCTCCTTTTTTCTGTGCCCAAATACTTCAGAGGTACATAAGTGTTATTTTAACAGAGATTATTTGCCAAGAACACCTACGTCACTACTCTCTTTCCCTTTCACAACCAATAGCTCAAACCACAGCAATGAGAAGCAAGACCAGTATCTGAACAAGCCCTAGTTTCAGAGTAGCTCTATGAGAGAAATTAAAGGTTGTATTCTGGGTTTGGTTGGGGGATTTTCCTGCGAATAATTAAGAACATGTTATAAAACTGAAACATAAAAGTTTTCTAGATCTGACATTCAGATAGTCTACCTCTCCCTTTATTTCTTACTAATTCCTTCCCATTTTGAGGAATGTATTACAACGAACCATTTTTCTAGTGCTCTCAAACCAGATAAGGCTAAATTATACCACACTAAGAATTCGGGAAAACATAACAGCCTGCAAGTCCAATTCTAAATTCTTTATGAAAGTTAGATGAAGCAAAACACTGAATTTGAGTGGATGCAGCTATAGAATGGTTACTTCACTACTAATGTAACCTAGTTATCTCCGTTTCTAGTGGGAAATTCCCTTCACAGTCACATTTATTCAGTTCACATGTACGACTCTCTGAAGAGGCAGACCAACCCTCTCAAGTAAGGAAGAAAACGTGACTCGGTGAACTTTTAGAAGATATCAAGGACAAGCTGGCTCAAGCTGTAAGACCGCACTGGCTATAAGATGAAGTATAAATAGTGCTTGTCTCATCCTGACACAGCAATATGCAGTGGGAAGAGGCCTCCCAAGAGAAACGGGATCTCTTGAATGGAGCCACCAAACCCTTATGAACTTGTTTTGAAAGGAAGCACAGCCTTTCAAAACAACTACATTGAAGCCTTCCAGAGCAGTGAGAGATC